>JAPDRQ010000096.1:0-110180 GCA_030247915.1 Neophaeococcomyces mojaviensis
ATAATAGTATATATAAATATTTCGTTAGGTATTAGGGATACTATATTCTTATTCTCCTTCTTCGTTTAATTTCTTATTAATTTCGGAGTAAAGGTATTTCGGTATTAGGTTACTTATTATAAATAAATAGGTATTCGTTATTTTTATATATCTAATATTTATTTATTATAATATTATATAGAGTAATCGCTATTTTTACTTATTATTCGTTCTATATAATTCGTCGTTCTATAGATTTCTTTTATTTAATCTTAAACTATTTTAGGTGTTTTTATTTAAGGTTTCGAATAGTTTCTTCTCTAAGATTCTTTTTCGGTTTCTATATATTTTCTAATTCTTTATATCCTACTTATTTAATTAGGTACTTAGGTTTTTCTTTTTTAAGTCGTTTCTAAAGTACGGTTTCTACTTTATATTCCTAATCCTCCGGTGGTTTAATAAATTATAATTTCGATATAAATATTTTATTAAACGCTAGTTTTAAGAGTATCTTATAGAATATAAGATAGATCTTTATATCTTTTAGTAGTTAGAGTTTAAATATTATTAGTCTAAGTTTTTCCTTAATCTTAAATAGTCCTAGTTTTTTAAAGTCTAGTTTCTTATTAGGTCGTTTTATAGTAATGTTTTTATATAGTAAATAGATTAGATCCCCCTTCTTAAAATCTAATTCCTTAGATCTAGTTTTATTTATAAAACGAGCTATTTTTTTTACTAAGAATCTTAATTCTTTTAATATTTCTTAGTATAATTATCTTAGTTTTTTTATTTAAATAGTTATCTTTTCTATATTTAATATAATATTTAGCGGGCTCTCTATAATTCTTAGGTAGAATTTATAGTTAACGTAGAACGAGGATAGCCCTATTATTACTATAGAGTTATTATACGTTACCTAAGCTAATAGTAGTAATAATACCTAGTTATTTTATTTATAGTTAACGTAACTTTATAGATATTATTTAAGGGTTTAATTCGTTCGTTTTATTTATTTATTCGTTTATAAATAAAATACTATAGATATCTTCTATTTACTTTTTAGCTAATCTATAAGGAATATCTAAAATTTAGATCTAAATAACTTATCTCTATTTAATATTAATCTAAATAGAAGTCTATATATAACGAATATATATTTAATAAATATAAATACTAGTTATTCGACTATTATAGTTTTCTTAATAAAAATAAAGTATATGTATTTAGTAAGTCGATCTAGAATTATATAAATAGTATTAAACTTCTCTTTTATCATTAGGTCTATTAATAGCGATAGAGATCTAATAAAGTCTATTATAATTTCTTTTTAAGCTCCGTTAGGTGGTTCTAAAGCTTATAGCTTACTATAAGGTTTATATTATAACGCCTTAATACGAGTATAAACGTCGTATTACGCGATATAATTCGTAATATTTTTATTTATTTTTAGCTATATTTAATTCCTAGATAGGAGTTCGATTACTTTATAAATTCCTTTATAGCCTACTTTTAAGTCGTTGTAATATAACTTAATAAGCTTTTATTTTTATTTATTTATTAATATTTCTAAAACTAAGACTATTATAACTTATAGATTAGCGTAAGTAAAGTAGTTCTTTAATTTACTAGTTAGTAATAGGTTTTAACTACTATAGTATCCTTAATATAAGAGTTAATTACTATTAGTTTCGTCTCTTTATTCTTAAACGAATTATTTAATTCTAGTTTCTTTTAGGTTTTTCTAATATTAACTAATTCTTTAAGTTTTAATATCTTATTTAGATCTAAGTTTAAAACGTTATCGTTTAGGAGTATAGGTCTTAGTAGCTTATCTTTATATATATATAAGAGTATTAATTAGATTTCTCCCTTAGGATCGTATAGAACTATAGTAATCGACTATCCGATTTTAACTAATTCTTAATAATTAGAGATCTATTTTTAGTATCGTATAATAGTAATCTTATATTATTTATTCTTATTAATAATAATAGTTTTATCTTTCTTAAATTCCTTTATTCTAATAACGTTTACCCTTACTTTAGGCGTTTTCTTACTTTTAGGTTTTTTAGGAAAGTATCTCGAATCGTTTTTATTAGTAAGATATACCTAATAATTATCTTTATAATATATAGTAAAAGATATTAAAACGTATTTAAGATATTATATATTAGCTATATCTAATTACTCTTTAAGGGCCTTAACTTATTCTTATACCGGAGCTTAGATAATATTTATACGTCTTTTTAGTTTATCTTTATAGTCTTTTATTTAATATCCTTTTTTACTATATTTAAAGTATTTATTATTTTTATATCTTTTCTTTTATTTATCTAAGAATAGTTTCTTCTTTTAGGTCTTACCCTATAATTTTTATACCCTAATAGCTTATTAGTTTATAATATCGGGGTTACGGTTTTTATAATTCTTATAATACCCCTTATTTTATAACTTTTTACTGGTGTATTTATAGTTTCTAAATTTCTTAAGCTTTCGCTTCTATTAGCGAGTATTAATTCGTTTTATTTCTTTAATAAATTTAGCTAAATCGGTTAGGTAATTATTCTTTAAGAAGTTTATAATCTTATTCTTAATAAAGTCCTTAAGTTTATAGTAGTAGTTAATATAAAGAGTATTATTATTTCGTTTTAGTTATTCTATAATATAGTGAAACTTAATTATATAATTAACTACTAATCCTTTTTATCGAAGAGTATAGAGCTCTCTTTTTACTTTTTTAATAAGGTTAAAGTCGTTATAGAGTTTTCTAAGTTCTTTAAGGAATATATTAATATCCTTAAATAGTTCCTATATATATTCCTTCCGATCCTTCTTATTATTATTCTAGAGGTAGTCTTCTTAGTATAGTTCGAACTAGTCCGTAGCGCGTTCTCTTAGTAAATTATTCGCTTAGAAGATCTATTTATCCCTTATTAAGTCTCTAAACTTAAGATAAATATAAATCTAATATTCGAACTATTTAAACTTAGTTCTATCTCCTTTAAAGGGCTTAGGTTCCTTAATTTTAAGTTTTGTATCTCTAATATCGGTTATACCTACCTAGGTAGATAGATTAGTAACTAAAGTATTACTTAGCTTACTACTAGTATTAGAGGTAGATATATTAAGAGAGCTAAGCCTACTAGTGATTTTAAAGATATTTAAATCTAATAATTAGGGTTAACTAGATATTAATAGTTAGGTTAACGCTGGATTACTTAGTATAAACTTATTCGAGTTTATAAATATTATACTTCTATTAAGAAGGTAGTTAAAATATTAGGGACCTTACTAAATAATAAATTATTAAGTATAGTTCTAGGCTTTACTTAATAAGTATAAAAGTATTAGAGATACTAAAGCTGTATCGAATAAGAGTTAAGATATAACTTAGGTTAACTATAGAAGCTATAGATATATATAGGAGACTCGTATCTATATACTTATAAGATATTTCCCGATTAGGTAACTTTAGCTAGTTAGATAGTAAGATAGTAAGGCAACTTACTATCTTACTAACTTACTAAAGACTTCCTTATTAGGCTTAGTATACTAAGCCTTTCTACTTATATATGCTAGGCCTCTTCGCCTGACCTTCCTATATCTTCTATTATAGTCGTATAGCGGTTATAGTTCGTAATAAAAACTCGATTTTTAAATTCTAAGTAAATAACGAGATCTAATTAAGATTAATTTAGACCCGACCTTAATACTCCTTATAAATAATATCTTAACTAATAACGTCCGTACGTATTTATAATAACCTATATCGTATTAGTAGGCTAATATAGATATACTCTATCGATAATAGAAGTTAAAAGATATATTATCGACGTTATAATCGCTAGTTTACTTATTTTTACTCTTCTTTTAATATATACTTAATTAACTCGTATTCTATATTAATATTAATATAGTACGCGATTTAGATCGTAAAAAACTATATAAAGAAATAATAAATATCGAGATAAAATACTAACTAGTTTATCGACTTTAAATAATTAGAACTACGTTTATAACGATCTTAATATAAGGCCTATAGTCGATTAGGATCCTCTAGCTTAAAAGATTAAGTTTTAATATTTTAAGATTATTAAGCGATATCTCGCTCTATATAGTAATAGAATAGAGAATAAAGAATATTTTATATAATTTTAGAAGGTTTAAACCACTCTATATCTTATACGTAATCACTTTAAGGCGATTTTAATAACTAAAAGCTATTTAGTCATTAATAAGTTTTCTATTGATTTTAATAATCGCTAAAAGAATAAGTATTAAATAAGGTATAAGTTAGTAAATAAAAGCTTTTATATATTTACTCTTTATAGCTATAAAGGTTTATTTTATAATTTTATAGTATTCTTTAATTATAACGATCTTAAGTAGATTCTTAAAAATTTTAAAATCGATATTTTAATAAGAAGTATTTAAAAAAGTAAAAAGGTTTAAATAATAGCTAGACTTTCCTAGTTAAATTTTTATCTTAAAAGATAGTAATATATACGCTTTATAAGCGAATTATAGCTAAATAAAGATACTAAACGTTTATTTACGACGTTAATAACTTCTTTACTAATATATTATCAATATTACGATTTGGTTTAGTTAAACGTAGTTAGACTAATAAACGATCGTATATATAAAAGATATAATAAGATAAGCGAGAAAAAAGTTTTATACGTAAAGATAAGAGATAAAAGTTATATAAAAAAAGTAATTAATATAATTAGTAGTAACTAGTATTACTTATACTAATTATACTAATTATAATTAAGTAATAGTAGGTAAGGCTTATTATAATATTAGTATATAAATACTAGTCTCTTATATTATTTTATAGCTTTTATAATTAACGTAAATTATATTTTAATTATACTTATTCGACTTTAGTATTTATTATACTTCTATTACTATTAAGTAAAGCCTAGAATTATATTTAATAACTTATTATTTAGAAGGTTTCTAATAGTTAACTAGAATACTATTAACGATTAATATTAGTATTTATAGTACTACGAGAGTAAATATATCTAATTTTTTTTTATTAATTTTACTAATAATTAAGTATAGATTTATATTTAAACTAGTTTAAGATATATAATTAGCTTTTATTATTAACGATATTGTAGATTATATAATCTAAAAAGATTATAAACGATAAGATATTATATTCTTTATATCTACGATTTATAGTTTTTATAACTTTAAAATTACGATTTAATATATAAGAATAATATTATTTATAAGAGGTATACTTATTAGCTTTACTTAAATATAAGTTTAGTAGTTAAAAATTATTATTAATTATAATTAATATATAGATAATATCGATTTCTATAACTTTTTATATATCTATAAAATCGTATAAAGATCTTATTAGGCTAAATAAATAAAAAAATTATTAAGTTTATTATTAATATCTATTATATGAACGCCTTTATTATTTAAAAACGATATTAAATTTAAAACGATTAAGGATAATAATCTGTTAAGCGATTTTTTATTTAACTTATTAAGAGCCTTATTAAAATTAAAGAGAAGGTATATATATTAGTATAAGTTATAAATCGAAGCTTTTATACTTAAGTAAGCTATCGACCTTAAGAATATTGTAAATATAAATCTTTAGACGAGATCGTTAACAATATTACTATCTTTAAAGCGTTAAGAACTACCGACTACTATAACGACTATATAAAGTATCTTTACGTTAGTAAGGGCTACTAGGGCTAATACCATAAGACGAAAGGCCTTAAAAATAGGCCAAAGGACCGATATTAGTAAGAGGGGTTCAATATTAACACTAGGCAACAGCGATCTCGCCTTGTGACACCAGGATTTCTCTATACAAGGCCAAACCGCGGCCTCAAACGCGTGATAATGCATAGAATCAAGATCTGGTACACGTACAATATTATACTCATTGCAACGAGATTATTTCTATGTAATGACCACCTCGTGGTGCTCCGTGGTGAAGCCGCTAAATGGAACAAATTGTACGCGCAGAGGATGACAAGAGATTCCGGTATCGGGTTTATTCGTGCGTCTCTAGCGAGACTTGGCCGTCAATTAGCCGAATTTTGATATATTCAGATGGTGGAAGTGATTCTGGAAGGATATTTGCTGATAGCGCTTTGGACAGTCGTTATGGCTCCCTTAGTTATCAGAGACTAACGAATCTCAAACTTGTGGCATGAAGTATATTGCTGCTGTGACACCTTAGATACCTAAGGATGACTTTCAGTGACGACCGAATTTAGGGAGAAGAGCAATATTGGGGCGTACGCAGCACTGACTCGCTTCGAGCCGGGCTTGAACATGTTGTTGTCAACCACCTACGGTCCGCAGTGCGGATGGCGAGACGTTGGTGTGGAAGTTGCATTCATTCTGATAGTCTTGAAGTCGAGCTTTCCTTTCCGTCTTTGCGCCTCCGTTAAACTGAGCGTCCCCACAGGCTGATCTTACAAGATTTCCTGTGTCGCCGAGAACCGTTTACAGCCGTGCCGTGCCTGGCCGTGCGCAGCCGTCTCTCGCTGATCAGCAAATGCGCTTCCATCGGCACCGGTAAATTGTCGTTTAGAGTTGAGCGTACTTAGCACCTAAAACCCGAATTGCGACTATCATCGGCCCGAAAGATAAACAGCACAGCACGAAAAGATTCCTTCGATATCTTTGTTGAAGAACCCTGCCATATATGGTAATCACACCACACAACCATCAACAGTTGTCATTGCGCTTTTCTTCACTTATGTGCCTCAAGACATCTGTTCCACACTAGTAATTACACCGTACAGTATGCTTGTGCTACGTGAGAGAGACATAGTCTCCATCTTACTCACGCTGAGTGATGAAGATTTGCATCGGTTTCACGACGATTTGTCACAGTCTTTCATTGACGCAGCGACTCAAGATGTGCCGGGTAGCGCAGCTGTCATCCATATGCCTGCACGAACTCACATCATATCCAGCAGCAAGATCACGACGTTGATCATGCCCTCATCTGATGAGGCCAATACTGCGATCAAGACAGTGGTCTTACCTCCTGAGAAGCCATCGAAAGGAGCAATTACATTGTTCTCCGCCGACGGAGATCTGCTGGCTTTATTAAACGCAGCCGAGACCACGTCCTTTCGGACAGCTCTAACAACAATGACGATGCTTTCACGCACGCAGTGGTCTCTAAGTGCCGAGCTGCAACCATCTCCGCAATCTGGGAACTACAACCTCGTCATTTTCGGCTCTGGGAGGCAGGCAGAATGGCATCTACGCCTTGCGCTCCGCTTCTGCTCCATCAAAAGCGTCACAATCGTCAATCGAACCCGGGCTAGGCTTGAAAAGTTCGCGAGAGATGTCTTTGAGGACCTTCGCAAGACTCATCCAGGCGTTTCTTTTGAGGTCATTTCACAAGAAGGACGTGATGACTATGAATCTCGCCTGCATCAGACCATGTCCACGACTGATATCATTTTTTGTCTTACTCCATCCACAAAACCACTTTTTCCATCATCCTACCTAACGCAACAAAATGGCGCCGCCAAGTCACGCTTTATATCTCTAATAGGCTCATACAAGCCGCATATGCAAGAGGTCGATAAGGCAACTCTCTTTTCCGCTGCCGACAAGCGTGTCATTGTAGACTCCGCCGAAGCATGTCTGGAGGAAGCCGGAGAGCTAATAAGGGCAAACGCAGATCGGGCAAGTTTAATTGAGGCTGGCCACTTCTGCATGAGAATATCTAAGGATGGCATTGCGCCTGTCCCACCAGGAACGAATGTGGTTTTTAAGTGTGTTGGCACAGCTTTGATGGATCTTGTCGTCTCAAGAACTCTGGTCGGCATCAGCCGAGACCGCCATAAAGGGCATAACATCCCTGATTTCTGATAGATCCGATGAGAGGAGCATTAATCTGTTGTTGGCGTCATGTTGCTAATCCTCAACTGCTCCATCCATTTTCGAATGCCAGGTGCTCGTTTTGTCACAGGACTATGTTGCTTATATAATCACATAGCTATTGCTGTGATTTTGACCACGTGAATATTGTTGGTGACTGGCTGCTGGGGTGCGTCGAAACGCATCCGCGTGAGTCACTGCGCCTATAATTGTGCTCATTGGGTACCACTGCGCAGTGCACATGTGTGAGTGTGCCAAAGTGCTCGAAGCTTTCCATCCGTCATTTTGTACTGACGGTCACCGTAGCTGAAGAAATACGCGGCGTCTCAAGCACGTTGCCGAAAACACTCGTGTGGTCATTAATTAGTAATGGTGCTTTGGCCCTCTTGACGGGAGTAACGCTCATCTTCACCCTTAGTGATGTTCATAACGATGACAACCATCACATTAGTGACGGCGTAGCTCGGCGTAGAATTATAGAACACCTGGATGAACGGATTGTCACAGAAGCCCATCAAAGCGGAAAGGTCGGAAGATGAGTTGAAACTGATGTTTCTTGATCGAGAGTCAGTTCCAGATTAACTGAGGAGGAAACGAAGGATGCCGAAAACGTTGTGATGATCAGCAAGGACGCCATTGTCACCGCGATGTGTCTGATGCTGACTCAGCAGTATTGGCGGAGTGTGCTGTCGAAACGTAAATCCTGATGACATGATACACACAGGTGTTCTGGTCACCTTTAGGGCACATTAGCATCCTAGATTTACAAGGAAGGCCAAGCAGAATGAGTGATTATTCGATGCATTTGCAAGTTGAATTTTTATGAAGTAGTTTTGGTTTACAAGAGCCCTGGTAGCCTGTCTCGAGCCTGGTTGTGCCTGCGGTGTGCCTGGAGGTTGATCATTTTGGGGGAATTGGCAGCGAGCTAGATGCTTATGTTCGGTAGGCGGCAACCTCTACCTCGGCACAGGACACTTCGAGAAACGTATCCTCCGCGCGTACAAATTGTGAAAATTAGCCGAAAGTTAAAAAGCATACGCCAGAGTTCATACCTTATTGTTCGGCACGTAATTACCTGCCACCACGTACGTTTCGTGCCTTGTCATTAGGATTATCAGAATCGGATTCCTCTGCTCTATTCACTGATACCAGTATCGTATACTTAAAATGGCTGCCCTTAGTGTACAGTATGATCTTAAAATTTTTGTCTAAACAACGCGACGTGGTTAAACCAGGTTTAAAGCCGACCTTAACCACTAAAATCGCTAAAATCTCGATTATAGACGTTCGAGATCAATCACGATAATCGATATCGCATTTTCCTAATCGAAAAGATGTACTCTATCGATAATAGGAGTTACGCGTAGACCTCCTATACGGGTGAAACGGGGCCTCAAACGGGGTGGTATCGTTAAAAAAGCTTAAAAGTTTAACTACTAATAACTCTACAGATACTTAGAATAATTTAATCAGCGTTTTTCTAGTATACTACGAAAAATATAAAGAATAAGCCTAGAAAGACTTACTGTATATGAATCACTAAATAAAAAGATACTAACTAGTAGAGCTCGTCTAACTTAAAAGCTTAATGAATGACTGTAATATACTATATATAGGGCCCCGTTTCTTGGCCCCGTTTTAATAATCCTGCTTATATAAGCCCCTTCACTTTTCTATCTCTCCTTATATATAATGTAAAACTTTATATTATCTTTAAAATAACTATTCTTATATTCTTTTATATGAAAGAACTTTTAGAACGCGTCTATATAGAATATACGTGTAGTTATCCGCGGTTTCTTAAGTTCGCGTAAAGTGGTTTTAAGCCCTTTTTATCTTATCTTAGCGCAGTATATCGAAAACGTAATTTACCCCGTTTAAGGGAGCTCTATCCTTCCATAGTTCACCTAAGTTACACTCTCACCCTTACCTTCTTTATGACCACCATCCTAATCCTCAGCCCATTCTAAATTCGATTATTACACTTCTGTATCTGGTACACCATTAGATCCCTAGTTACCCCAACACTATACGCACTACGTCTTCTACCCTAATAGACCAAACCCTAGCTCTAGTCTAGCCCAGCCTCGTACTAAGCTAGATTGTGATATATAGTACTACTAGTAATATAATAAGAAGAGAAAGGTCGTATAAGGCGAAAGCGCAATTTTAGGCTTCTATAACTTGCTAATAGAATGCGATAGTTAAGTGGCTAAAAGGGCACGCTAGTAGTAGGTAGACAGGTACGGTTAAAACTACTAAGGCTAGGATATTTACTATATACACAAAGTGCGTTAATTTCCGGCTTTAGACATTAATTATTATATTAATTATTACATTGATTATTATATTAACTATTATATTTAATTATTATAATTAAAACTTAGTAGTACCGAGAAATGCGGAGTCTACTTCAATTTCCATCATGTAATAGGGGCAGGCGCAGGCGCACAGCGGCGGCCCAGAGACTGACCCAGATTTCCTTGGAATCACCAGCGCTCTCTGCAGGTGAGCGTACGGCAGCCAGAAATGTGTTGACGTCAGCTCACGAACACTACCCGAAATGTAGCGTAGGAGAGACGGTGCGCGACTAGACAGCGGCGGCATTTTCACTCACGTGCTGCCCGCTTCAGAAAAATTCGTGGCCGTGTGTCCAGAATCCTAGAAGGATATTAAAGAATGCCGCTTCAAGTGCGACAACTGAAGTCCAGCCTGCATTGCCTCAGTCGCGAACGTGACAGGTATAGTTGCGTAGCATACATACCGAGCCATTCAGCAAGACCATGCCCAAGTGCTAGTGCTGGGTCGACCCATCGGTATGCATAGTCGATGTAGTTACCAGAAGTTGGAAACGCGATAGTCATATCTGATAGCGTTTGGAGTACTGCCCACACGCAGGAGGAAACAAGGGCATACACAATAATCATGTTGCCAGGGCCGCCACTTGCGAGCGCTTTTCCAGTGCCAATGAAGACACTCCTTCCAATATTGGAACCTATTGAGAT
The DNA here is from genome assembly GCA_030247915.1 of Neophaeococcomyces mojaviensis. Classification (NCBI taxonomy): domain Eukaryota; kingdom Fungi; phylum Ascomycota; class Eurotiomycetes; order Chaetothyriales; genus Neophaeococcomyces; species Neophaeococcomyces mojaviensis. The sequence goes on from JAPDRQ010000096.1 coordinate 10,878, forward strand.
GATCCTTGGTGTCGAGAGTTAGCTATGGTTCTAGTCTAATGAGTACTTGATCATGATACTCACGTGGACCTGACGTGGACTGAATGAACGGTGAAATTGTCCATTTCAGTTGTCAATCTCTGTCAAACGAGCTGTCTCAATGGACGCGATGCTTGCTCAACGGTCTACAGCAGCAAGTGCGGATGCCCTGTCCTACTAGATAGCACTTAGAGACACTTCTCTCTCCTTCTCCTCTACATGCAGAGTGATCGGTTCCTCCATGGTGTCAGAATTGGTGCAGAGCTTTGCGTAGAGTTTAAGGGGGGGAGATCTGTCTGCAGAGTTATAAAGATACGGTTGGGACCACACTTGTTCGAATCAAGTGAAATCATGACACTTGCGTCGTGTGGCTTACAATGATGCGGGGACATCAATACGAGATCGTGATTAAGCGGCGATCTTGGGTTTGGGTAAACCATGCGAGCCGGCGCAAAAATTGGTTGGCTGATTTAAGCAACCACGAAATCGTTTCTTTACACTTCAATTGCGCGCATCTTCATACAAACTGCAGATAAGCGTTCCGGAACGACTTACCGTAGGTATCGGCTTAGTGAAGTATCGTTGAATAGGATTAGGTAGGAAAGGAGTCAACGTAGCTTCTCGGTGTTCGCCAATATCGCGTGTCTGCGTAAGGAGATGAAGTATCTGTTGATCGAATTGTTCTTCCTCGACTGGATTCATTCACTCTCTGATATTCAGTACTTGGTTGAACTGCGTCTGTATTGGCTGCTGTTGTCGGTCCGCTATAATCGGTACGATTGGCTCGTATGATGGTTGCCAATCGCGCGTAATTGGTGTATGTCCTTCTATCCACCACCGAGGATAGATTAATGACTTAGGTATAGGTATACCGGTTTTGCATGTGACTCCGAGGTCGTGAGCGCAAGGGAGAAGGTACTGCTCGCAGAATTGACCTGTGCAAGTGCCTTAGGTGTTGCATACTAATCTTTGCCACTGCTGATTGATTAGCTGAATTGCTGGTATGCTAATCGTACCTGTAAGAGTGTAGAAATAGTGTCTGTCAATACCCATGACCTTCTCGACTCTTGCTATGATTATCTGAGTGGGAATCGCGAAAGAGGTCCTCCGATCTTCTTAGCTGCCTTCTCAAGGGGCATTTGCTATAGTATTGGATCAGGCGCGGCTCTCTTGATTTCCAATTCTCTTCGATATAATAGCGGTCCTGGGGTTGCAGAAGGTTGAATAATTGCTTGCAGTTGTGTTCGAGCTCGTCCTCGGCGTTGGAATAATAAATATATATGTCCAAGTGCCTTCAGTATTGTACCTCCTGTTTCGTATATCGTACAACTGCTCGAAAAAAGGCCTCTATAGCATCAAGGGCGTGAAATACACAGTATTGTAACTGCGAGTTCGGTAGGAATTTGAGGGTATCGTAAGCTCTGCTCATACCTTTAGATAGATCTGTTAATATTACTGCTGGCTCGGGTATTTCCTGATATGTCGCTTGGCCACACTATTTGTATAAATCATTATACGATTCTACATCCTACTCTTGTACCCAGGAATAGGCGATAGGGAAGGTTTACTCGCTGTTCGACTTGCCGACGCCTATCATAAGTGGTAAACCCTTGTTATTCGTTCTAAAAGCCGCATCCACGATCAGTAGTGAGTTGCTGGTAAACCGTTGAATGAGATCCTTAGTTTCAGGGTCCCAGAAGAAGATCTGTACGATCCTCTTTTGGTTCGGTTGATCAATTGTCTGGTATCGAGAGCAATACCTCTAGCACGTCGAATATAGCTATTGGGCCAGCCGCCCGATTCTAGGGCTTCTGATCCTTCAACGTGATTGTGCGGGCCACTCAGTATCTCACGGTCACCGCATTAGAACTAAGCACTGTCACTTTGTCTGGCTATGTATTGTAACTACTCTGTGCTGTATGCCTAATTTAGCAGATATTGAAAACGCCGACTGTATATATCCCAAAGCAACGATGACAGACATACTACGGAAGGAGGAAATGCTGCCTCTGGTGTCTACTTCTATACACCTGAGGAAATTTTACCATGACGAACATTATGCACATCTCTTAACGCCAAATGGAGAGCGGATGTTGATTGCTTGGTCTTTCGTACCAGACTGTTGCCGAAAGATGGGACTCGAGCGTCCACCTGTTGATGACGATGTGGCGACCAGCAGCAGCTACCAGACAGGAGGTTCGGTGGCAACACCAACAGTTCCACAACGGAATTACTACTTCGGCCAAGGCGAGGAGAACTTGTGGAAAATACATACTCTGCCTACGAGAACCGATGGGGCATTCGCACAGGGCGAATAGGACAGATATTAATGGATCGACTCTCTCTCGGATCACTGCTCATGGAATCCAATTACCCGAAGCTCTAGCCCTGTTTCCTGCAACTGTTGCAGGGTGCTCATGAGAGCCTATGTCGCAGACAATTCACCAGTGAGAGACTGCGGAAGAAAGGGAGGCAGTGGATAGATTCATGTCTTTGTTTCATCCTATGTATACAGCTTGGGTGAAATGACCTGCCCGCGATAAAAGCTTCGATTCTAGCTCAACTACCGTCAGTAGAGTCGCGATCGTCTTTCCCTGGTTGTAAACAGCGCGATATGAATAGTGCTTGACGCGTCAGGACGTAGTCGTCGATGTTCGATGTTCAGGCGCTCGCATGAGCAACAATCGCTACATGTAACCACAGCTGAGTCGTTCTTAGGGTGCTGTAACAAACTTGCACATTGGTTGGTGGAATCAGGGTCAAGATCAGAACGATTGAGTAACCCCAACTGGAATCTTAGTCCAAAAAGAGAGTTGGGATGGGCTTAGGGTGGGCGCCAAAATTTAACGGAGTTAACCATACAAAAGGTTAAGGCCACTTTGAATCAAAATCACATGACTATATGATATTCTACTGCCGAAAGTTACCGCCTAGCTTACACATTTGTTGGTAACCACTTAGGTAAACCAAAGGTCAAGGTCTGTTTGCGAAGGCAGAAAATCAAGGTGGCTGATCGTCACCAAATCTAAACTCCGTTAAATTTTGGCGCCCACCCTAAGGCGACGATTTAAACGGCCTTTAACTGTACTGCCAAGCACGTAAGACGTTGCGCAAGTTTATATCTTGTCGAATATTCCTTCGGGTAATATAAATAGGATCTGGTATCAGTTACCTTTCGTACAACCTAGCAAGATTATTTTTAGGGTCCTCACTTGTCTGACGGCTTTCTGTGTTATCACACATCTCCTGCATGGCAATATAGCCCGTTTCGGGCAGTCTGAGACTGTGAGCGTTGAACACATCATGATGATGAGGCGCACACACCCACAAGACCTAGCACAAGGATATCCAAACAAGAAGACCATAGGAAATCCAGCTTCCTCAGCTAACCGGGATGTAAAACCCTTATGATTATCAGTTTTCTCTCAATTACATGGGGAGTTATTGATCATCCAAAGCGTGCGCAGCCATAAACGTGTATGACAGTCTATTCTACCATGCGACAACCTCGTCTGGACGCCGCAATCGTGCTTCGTTCTCAACTACAATTTTGAGTGTTGCATTTTTTCGCAGGCAAGATCGCGCACTTTCTCTGCCATTCCGAAACAGTACAAGTAGCCTAATGCTCCAGCACCGTAAGCATGTATAATATCATTATCTCGCTCGACGCGGATGCCGCCTTCTCGGTAGGGTCGAAAGCCAACTATATCTTTAACCACATCGCGCTCGGGGTCGACCCATGAGAAGGCACCATTGGTAAGTTGATTGACACGACGAAGAATGTCGGTTTTGGTATGAGGGTCGACTGCAGTGCTCACAGATCGTGATTGGCTAACGCCACCCAGAATTACACCTCCACTATATGTCCGTGGTATCACGTATGTGTATTCTGAGCCTTGGAATAAAACAACGTGGTTGAAAGAGCTCTTCACGAACATAGTTTGACCGCGCACGGCATAAACCTTTTCATCTTGAGCAAGTTCAGCAGCACCAAGTCCTGATGCATTAACAATAACCGGAGTACCTAGAAGAACGCGTGCTTGGTGGAGAGATTCTATCGTTCGTCGGATAAATCGAACTCCTCGTCGTGTAAGCTCAGATGAGAGCCACGGAAGGAAAAAGGTAGGATTGACAACTTGACCTGTATATTTGAAGCCGATCCGAGATAACGGAGGGAGCGCGTTCTTTGGTAGTGACTCGAAATCAGGAAACAGGTCTTTATACCAAATGCTCGATTCGTCGTCTCTGTCATCATAATACTCTTTAATAAGAATTGTCGTTGTTGAGTCAGCCGCATGGGTGGCATATAGAGACAACTGAAGGTACCTGAAGGCCAATATATGGCTCATTGTTTGAGAGAGACTTGTAATATTCAAGCGACCGTCTCTGCATTTCAGCATCTCCATCTGGATTCGCAGCGAGAAGCGCACCAGCCCTGCAACTTGTAAGATGACTGCCACTCCAGTTGTTCACACTTCCCCTCTAAAGTGACGTAAAAAGGGGTCCACCATGGGAAGCACTCACCATGGACTTGCCCAATCAGTTGTGAAATCTCCAGGAAAGTCGCGCGCCACAACAACCACATTATGACCGGAGTCTGCGAGTAGAAGGGCCGAGGCAAGGCCAACGATGCCTGCGCCAACAATACCAATCGAATGTGTTTGTTGCGCCATGTTAGAATGGGCTGGCTAATTGGAAATACGAGTATCTAGCTCTCCATTTTATATTTACGATGGATATCGTCAACGAAACCGCAAACTTACAAAAGCGAAATTGTTGTGGCTGTTCGGCTATCAGCGGAAGCTTTATGAAACGGTCACCGATATCGGATAACGTGACGTACATGGTTTCTGCGCACTCCGCAGCCACTCTCGGTGTTCTCGATCAACGTTGCCTCTCGCCAAGACCTCCACTTTTTGACCACCAACCTTCAATCCACTATTGCTCTGCAACCACTCATCACATTGATATGTAAACTATCGTATTATAACGGGCAGAAGTAGCCCTATCGAATGATACTAGTGAGATATAGATTCAATCGCGCGTAGCCCTATAAGTTTACTAGTATCTACTAATATCTATTATCTCGATCGAGTTATTTTATCCTTAAGCCCTAATTATTCTGATTTTATTATATTATAATACGTTAGCCTCTAACTATTAATACCTATAGTTAGCGATCGTAAAAGGGTACTTTAGTCTTTTTATTACTATTATAGAAATAACTATATATCGTTATACGATTCGAGAAGTATTATAATAGTATTAAAGTGTAGTTATTCTTATAATAGTATATATAATATAATATAAAGAAGATTAATTAAGTAAGACTTATAGTCTTTTATTATTATTTATTAGGGATATAAGAAAATAGATAAGTAAAATAAATAATTAAAATAGTGTATTTACGACCTATATATCGTTTATCCCTTTCCTTACTACGCGATCGTAAAATATATATCCTTAATTACTATTATACTACTTAAAAATAACTTATTTATTTAGTTCTAGAAGACCTTTTCTCTCTATATCTTCTCTAGTATTTATCTACGATCCTTCTTTAATAAACGTTCGTAGATAGAATACTTATTATTAAGAACTTACTATTTATTCTCTTAAATAATTAGATCGAGCGATTTAGTAGGGATATACGCCTATTAAATATCGAGTTTATTATTAGGATATATACGATATCGCTAAAAGAATATATAACTTTAGGCTACTTAGTAGCTAAAGTTATATATATATACTATCGTAGAGATAACTACGTATTATAATATAAGGTAGGAAGATATACTGTGGTGGTAGTTAAAGGTGCTCCATTTGAGATCATGTAATAACTAGATAGGATAGCTAGAAGGACGGATGATGTTCACTCTTCTCGTTGTTGTTCTTCTGATGATTGTTCTTCTTAAGAAGACATCTTCTAAAAGTAGCTATATGTAGTGCACTCGGTAAGCTTGCCTTATAAGGAATGCACCGCATTCCCATGACAATACGTAATATATATAAAGGAAGATTAATTAAGCGTAATCTATAGCCTCGTAATTATATATTAGGGTTATTATATAGGAATAAGTAAGATAGATAATCGCGATAGTAACTTTACGACCTATATATCCTCTAAGCTTCTTCTTTCTTATATAATCGTAAAATATATATCCTTAATTTCTACTATAATACTTATTTATCTTATCTATAAATACCGAGGCTTATATTTATAATATTTGTTTAGATTATTAGGTAGCGGTAGATAGATACTAAGTAAACGACTTATTATTGTTCTATATACGCGCCGATAGTCCCTATATATATGCACCTATAACAGGGATAAATGAATGGCTGGCCCTTATAGGGGGTACAAAAGAGAGAGGTTGGTTAGGTGGCTTTACTACCACTAAACTAACTGGTTCTACTTGTGGACTAACTAGTCCACCCTGGGTTAAACTAGCCCCTTTTGGGGTTGCTATTTTTAATAATTAGAAATATACTAACTAACTTTACTATTATCTAAACTTCTAATTAGCGATCGCGGTTAATTATAATACTTATATAGGTAGTACTAACCTTATTAACGGCCTTCGTAAGTATAAGATAGTTAGAAGGCTACGCTAGAAGTATTAGACGACTAAAATTATTAAATTTATTATTAATAGTTACTAGGTTACTACCTACCTAGTCTAGAGAGATTATAATACTAGATTAAGTAAAACTATATCTACTCGCGAGCGGTTTATCGATCTATTAATTATAGGCCTTATAGAGATTAAGAAAGATATTTATACACTAGTTAAAGGTTTAAAACGTAGCTACTACGCCTAGAGAGGCTATTAAACTCGAGATTAAAATAGACGTAATACGCTAGGCGAAATTATTAATTACACTACTATCGCGCGCTCGTCGAGAGTTTATAGCTACTACTCTAGTTATATAAAGTACTTATATATTAATAAGAGCTACTAGATATTATAGTAGAAATTAAGGGTGTATATTTTACGGTTATATAAGGAAGAAGAAGGTAAGAGGATACGTAGGCCGCGAAGTCACTATTATAATTATCTATCTTACTTATCTTCCTTACTTTCTCGCTATTATATCCCTAATAAACGACAGCGAGAGGCTACAGGTCCTGCTCGGCTAACTTTCCATACATTAAATCACGTACATTTCCGCGTTATATTATAATACGTGGTTGTTCCTCCGACAATATAGTACTATAGTGAGCGTAGTCTTATTAATTAGACTAGAGGACTATTATTTATAAAAAGGAGAATAGAATAAGTAAGGGGCGACGTTAACCTCGATTTATAATATTAGTAATTATCCATATAAGACTAGATTAGAGCCTTAGGTACGCTAGAACACTAATAAAGGCCTAACAAAGGCCTAATAATATAAATACTCTATTATATTACTATCTTTCTATATAATTACTATACACTTATAGTCTTAAAGTAGAGCCGCGCTAAATGTTATATTACAGGCCCTAAGAGGATAATATTTACCCTTTTTAGCCCGATTCGTAAACCCTATAGGGCTAGGTCGGGGTACCCGCAGGTTACTAAGACCACTCTTTAGGTAGGTTTATCCGAAAGAACCCGGGTTACGTTCGCTTAGGGTCGATTTTTCGACTGGTTAACTAGGATTCAGTCTTTAGAAACTATTACGGCCGTTGTTTTACAGTATGTTTATTTTAACGGGTGAGGTTTAACCCTAGCCCGTAATAGATCCGGGTACCCGCCGGGTAGCTAGTCCGGTTTTCTTCTAAACCCTAGTCCTTTAGGGTCGGGTTCTTACTTTCAAAAACCCGTTCAACTAAGCCCAACCTAAGGCGAAGCCTAAGTCTACCGTCTATATTCTTCGAACGGTACCTTTATATTAGCTAACTAACGACTAATATAGGGAATAGCCGAGTATAGCGCCTAGTAAGTTAATAATAACTTACTTCGTACATCTATAGCCCTTAGAGCGCTATCGTTCTAGCTATAATCGATTAGAACGTATAGTACAACGTAGGTCGTATTTTATCGTATTAAGTTAGTCTATATCGGCCCTCGTATATTAAATACAGTACTTACCTAGAGTAGAGAAGTGCTAGGAACATAAGATGGCTGATAGCGCGCTATAAAGGGGACGCTAAGAAATAGCTCGTATACTATATTTAGCTGTAGTTAGACCTACTAGATATCCTCGATTCGACAGGTTTCGAGGCGTTGTATAATCAGATAACTGAATAGCCCGTTAACCTTCTCATAAGAAGTGCTAGTCGCTTCGTATAGAAAATTTTCTCTTCGTCTTAATAAGAAGTACTTTTCGAAGTATTAAAGGCTACTAGGATACTATAGCAGTGCTTATAGCAACTATAAGTAGTCTAATAGGGCTTTTGGTTACTCTTATCATGATAGTAAGAACTAAGAAAGGCATAAGTTAACGATCGACTTAACTAAGAATCAGAACGATAACGATTACGACGACGATAATATAGTAGTAAAGGCTCCTATAGGTGCCTTAAGAGGCATAGCTATTAAGATATAATTCCGGTACGTTTTTACTTTCTTTTTCGTACGATTAAGCACTGTATATACATTTTATTACACTTTATTTGCCTATTTTCATTCAGAAAGAGGAGAGAGCTCTAGGTATGTACATTTCCTTTGTTACTCTAACGATGCTTGCACCTTGACGTGGTATTGGAGCTGAGTACCGTCTCGTACGGGAAATCAAGCAAGCAGGTTTACAAAATTTTGTGTGGTGAAGAAGGAACTGATTTTGTACGAATACACTAATAGATTTTCATTGGCATCACCAGCACTCCAAGGAGGGAGTGCTGGTGCGCGTACGAGCGATTGGACGACTAAACTCCGCTCTTGCGGAGCCTTTAAGTGCGGTGCACTATGGAGCTGATGTTTCCCGCAGTAACGATGTTTCTCATTGTCTCGCTGTCTATCTTCATTTTACCCAACAGAGTCTTCGCGTGGTTCGAATACTACTCCTCATTAGTCAAAATCATCCTCTTCATCATCACCATCATCAGGTCATTGGCAATTGTCTGTGGAACAAGCGCGGCACCGCCTGCGGACTGCCCTTGTTACATGCCGGCCCGGCCACGACCGGGCAAACACAGCAAACAAGGCCGCAGGGCGGCTAGCATGAATCATGAACCAATTGGAAGAAGTACAATGGGAACCAGGCCCAATAAGGCAACACTGCTCTGTCTGCTCTGGCTGCTCTGTGACAGAGCGCGCAGAGCACACAGAACACATGACTTATATATACTGATCTAGTTCTAGTCCTTTATTAGATAGTCTCTCCTTCCGTAGTCAATCTAAGCCATACCCTCAACCCTACCTTTCACCACAGTTACCCTAGCACTATATACTGTACCTAGTACCCCAATAGACCAAACCCTAGTTCTAGTCTAGCCTAGCCTCGCGTCTCAGGAGGACTATAATAGCCCTGGTACTAGTGTCGGGGCCTAGTTCACGTGACGAAAATTCGCGCCGACTTCGCATTCCTTCGTCCCACCAAATTTGTATAGGCTATTAGAACGTACAGTCTCTTAGTATTTTAATTGTAATAATCAATACGATAATCAATATTTAAAGCCGAAAGTTAACGTATTTTGTGTATATATAGAAAAATTTAAGGTACTAGTAGTTTTAGTAGCTGCGCTCACCGCCTATCTAAATACCTACCGCCTATTAGTTGAATTATAGATCTTTCTAGCTCTTAATCTCTTTTTCTAGGTAGTATATTAGCCTTCTATCGCCCCTAATATCGTATATTTAGACTATCGCATCGCTATAGTATCGCCTAATATAAGTCTTCGTCTTTAACTTAAGCGGTTAGCTATCTTCGCTACGTAACCTAAGAAATATCGTTAGTAATAACTTAAAAAGTGCCTCGAGTTAGCGTAGTCTAGGTATACTAAGCTAGCTAATAGAGAGGTATTTAATAACCTAGATAAATACTTCTAAAGGCTATAGGATTAGGACTTCTCTACTAGGTATTTTTCGTTAAAGGTCGCTATCGTAAAGGCCCTTTAGCGAGTCGTAAATATTACTATTACTATTATAGTACTAAGCTAAAGAATAAGTATAGCCTTATTTTAAGAGTATTAAGAATAGTAACCCTAAAAGGGGCTAGTTTAACCTAGGGTGGACTAGTTAGTCCACTAGTGGAGCCAGTTACTTTAGTAGCTTTCCTACCACTTAGTTAACCTCTCTATTTCGTACCCCTATAGGGGCCAGCTATTTATTTATCCCTATTATAGGTGTATAAATATAGAGGGACTATCGGCGCGTATATAGAACAATAATAAGTCGTTTACTTAGTATCTGTCTACCGCTACCTTCTAATCTAAATAATATTATATTAAACTCTAAGTAGGACCTTATAGTTAATAGGTAAGAGTTAATAAATCGTTTACTATTTAAAAATTAACGATATATTATTAACTACTAATAACTAAAGAAGAGAAAGATAGTTTAGTACTATACTAAATTTAATACTAATATAGGCTACTATTTAATATAGTAAATCGAATTCTTTAATCGTACGCTCTATAAGATATTATATTACTAAATATCGCTTAAATAGGCTGCTAATACGATCGTAAACTATACTAAGGTTATAATTGTAGTATTTAAGAAGGATATCGCTAAGAAGCGGATTAAGCGAGTAATTATAGTTAATAAATTGGCCTTTATTAATGTTAAGAATAGCAACCCTAAAAGGGGCAAGTCCAACCTAGGGTGGACCAGTTGGTCCACTAGTGGAGCCAGTTGGTTAGTGGCCCCCCTGCCACTTAACTAACCTCTTTCTTTAGTACCCCCTATAGGGGCCAGCCATTCATTTATCCCTGTCATAGGTGCATATATATAGGGACTATCGGCGCGTATATAGAACAATAACAAGTCATTCACTTACTATCTGCCTACCGCTACCTTCCAATCTTAACAATTAACTATAATCGTATTTAAAAGAAAGGTAGCGGTAGGCAGATAGTAAGTGAATAACTTATTATTATTCTATATACGCGCTGAGAGTCCCTATTTATATATACACCTATAATAGGAATAAAGAATGGCTAGCCCCTGTAAGGGGTACGAAATAGAGAGGTTAGTTAGGTGGCCGGAAGGCACTAGACTAACTGGGTCCACCCTAAATTAGACTAGACCCTTTTGGGGTTACTATTCTTAACAAATCGTATAGTAACTTAGTATACTATTAGATTAGTTAATAGCTAATAAAATCGTTTAAGGAATATTCTTTTAGAGTATATATACTAATTTAGCAAGTAGTATTAACTTTTTTACGTTTACGATCTATAAGTAGTATACTATCGAGATAAAGTTATTAAGAGATCGCTCGTTTATTTAGGCTAATAAATTAACGACTATATACCGTCTAAGAGAGGTTAGAAGTCTACGAACTATATAGATATCGAAGTATCCTTATAACCGAGTCTATAGAAGCTTACTATATAGGCGTAGCTCTATAAGATAATTAAGGTACACGACTAGCTACTAAGCGACTTACGGTATAAATTTAAAGGTAAGATCGTAGTAGAACTCAGCGCTCTATTAAATTATAGTTAAAGATAGCTAAAACTCGCTGCCCTACCTATCGCTCTTTCTAATAATATATAGCGCTTCTAAAAGAAGATTAAGATAGAGCGTAGGTAAGACGAGCTTCGAGTATATCGATAGTAGAAGTAGACTAGGTAGGAGGTCTAAAATTAGGCTATACTGAAGGCCAGGTGTCGCGACTTATTTAAAGGCGATGGAATATATATCGAAAGCGACCTTTTCTAGGGTACTACGATTACTGTTCGTCCTTATACACTACTCCCTATCCGTAGTCACGATCAATAGCTACCTTCGCCTCTAGGACCTTCATTTATAGATCCTCCACCTTCTACAGTACCGCCTGTGGTACAATAAGAAGAAGACGGTCGGAACAAGGCGTAAGCGCGCGATATTAGGCTTTTATAACTTGCTACTGAAAGGCGATAGCTAAGAGATCAAAAGATCGCGTTAGCAGTAGTTAGGCAAGGTAGGTAAGGCAGGTAAGGGAGGTAAGGGAGGCAGGCGTAGTCTAAACTACTAATACCTTAAATTTTTCTATATATACACAAAATACGTTAACTTTCGGCTTTAAATATTGATTATCGTATTGATTATTACAATTAAAATACTAAGAGACTATGCGTTCTAATGGCCTATCCTCTCGGACACTAAATTGTTCCATTTAGCTTAAACTTAAATGGTGTACGCTAGTTCTACCACCCTACCTTTCTACTTTCATTTACTGGCTACCACGTCCATAAATAGTCGTATTATTAGTATCATTATATTCGCCTAGTTATTCTATATTTATTTATACTAATCTTATTGTCAGGATGTGCGCGACACCGCCAAAAGGATACACAACTTTAGGCCACTTAGTGGCTAAAGTTAGGCGCACATGCTTATTTACCTTGTCTATGAATGCCGAGGCTTACATTCATGACACTTATATAGATTAAATAGCTAGTATTAGTAGTATTAACGACCTCGATTTAGTAGTTAAATAACGCGACTCTTTAAAGGCTAATTTAGATCCGATTACTAGGCCTTAAATCAATAAAATCACCCTTAAAAACGTTTAGGAATAGTTATAAATACCTATATCGTATTAGGTATCTCTAATTAAGGTTCCGTATACTAAATAGTTATTAAATATCTTAAAGTAGCTACGCGGTCGTCGATAGAACTATTTTTAATATTCTTCTAAAAGGTACTACTACTACTAGTAGATTATACTAATATAGCTATAAATAGCGATAAAATATAGAAAATACTATAGTAGTAAGTTAGTATAATAAAGATACGTCGCTAAGTAGCTTATCGTCTTTATATAATAACGTATATTTTTACTAAGGCTAGATAGGCCTTAATTTATGCCGAAGAGGAAATAGAAAGTCTTTAACTTAGTAGATAACGATTTAAGGCTATTAAGCGGTATTTAAATACGTATAGTAGTAGTATGATTACTAAATAATCTCTTATATAGTTTATTAAAATAAAGGCCGCTCTAGACGCTATTTAAAAGGCCTTTAAGTATTATCTTATCTCTAGTAGTTATATTACTATTAATAAGTCCGTAATTTAGTTTTTTAGTCGCTAAAAGAATAAGTATTATTTAAGATATAAACCGATTAGTAAGAGCTTTATATTATACGCCCAATATAGTTATAGAGGCCTAGTCTATAATTTTATAATATCTTTAAGTCGAGAAGATATAGGGGAGGTCTTAGAACTACTCTAGGTTAAAATATTAACTAGAAGTATTTAGTATACTAAGTAAGGTTAAGATAATTATCTAGCGATATTAGTACGCCTTTTATCTTATAAAGTATTAGTATAAGTACTTTATAAGCGAATAATAGCTAAATAAAGATAAAGAACGTTCGTCTACTATTATAATAATCTATTCGTAAATATATCAGTAGTCTAAACGTTATTAACGTTAAATATTAGTAATTATAAAACGATAAGGAAGAATACGTCTAGTTTTTTTTTAATCTTATTAATAATTAAGTACTAGTTCGATTAGTATTTACCTAAAAACGAGTAAACTATAGTTATTATAAATAATATCGTAGTAGCTATTATTTAGAAAGATATTAATTAAGTAAATATAGTATTAATAATCTCTATAATCTACTCTTTTAGTAGCTTAAGAACTATAACTAAGTATTTAAAGATCGTATAACTAACTAGAACTACTTTAGCTAGCTTTACTACCGTTTAAATTATCTAAACCGTTTAATTAGCGATCGCGGTTAATTATAATAGCTATATAGGTAGTACTAACCTTTTTAATAGCCTTTATAAATATAAGATAGTTAGAAGGCTACGCTAGAAGCGTTAGTTAACTAAATTTATTAAATATATTATTAATAGCTACTAGGTTAATATCTACCTAATTTAAAAGAACTATAATACTAAAACTAATACGATTATATCTACCCGCGAGCGATTTATCGACCTATTAATTGTAGGCCTTATAGAGGTTAAAGAGAACGTATATATACTAGTTTAGGTCTTAAAACGTAGCTTTTACGCCTAAATAGGCTATTAACCGCGAGGATATACGAAGCGTAATCCTTTAGGCGAGATCGTAGATAATATTACTACTTCTAGGGCGTCGAGAACTATAGACTACTATAACGACTATATAAAACACCTCTACGTTAGTAAAGGCTACTAAGAATAATACTACAAGGGTAAAGGCCTTTAAATAAGGCCAGAGGACTATTATTAGTAAGAGGAGGGCATATTTATACACCAGGCGACGGCGAGGTCGTTTTGTAACACCACGTTTTGTCTATACAAGGTCATATTGCAGCTTTAAACGCGTCGATAGCGACCCTACGTACTCTCTCAATTGCAATATTTCAATACCAATGCATTGCCATTTTCTATGTAATGACCACCAAGTGGTGGCGCTGAAGTAGGGCGCGCTAAATGGAACAATTTGGTGTCCGAGAGGATACAAATTTAGTGGGACGAAGGAATGCGAAGTCGGCGCGAATTTTCGTCACGTGAACTAGGCCCCGGCACTGGCACCAGGGCAGTCCGTAGGCGGTGCCGCAAGCGCAGGCAACGTGGCCTGTGCGTCGTACTGGACAGACTTTCCTCCATTTAAGAATGGCCTTTTGCTGAGTTGAATTTTTGTGAGAAGCCTATATACCTTTCGGATGATGACTGACAGGGAATTTGCGAAGTGCACGTTACTAGCAACATGGGCCGTCGGCGAAGTTGGAACCTTCACTATAGTGAAAGCATTGTTATGCTGTTTCACTATAGTGACTCCTTCTAGCGCGTTTGCATGTTTATGTGTCCTATATAAAGGCCACTTCTCTTTTCATAGTTTACTGAGTAATCAAGCATTATCACCTCTACAAGTTCCAACTCCATTCCGAGTCAACATCGTCTACATGCTCAGTGTCATGTTTTTTACTCTTATGATCCCTTCTAATGACAAGAATCTTCTGGAAGGCAGAGGTGTTGGTGCCTCTCCCTTTGTCATCGCCTTCACGAGGGCAAATATCAAAGGTTTCCCGCACATTACTAATGCCGGTATGATAGTGGGTATTCTTAGAATCTCGGCCGAGTCGGTCTACTTCTCATCTCGGGCTCTGCGATCTATGTCCCACCATATATTGGTCCCGGAATAATTCGACAAGGTCGATAGTAAGGGTGGACCTCGATGGGCTCTCGGCATCACTATGTTTGTTGCAATCGTCCTTACATACATCAACTTGAGTGCTGGCGGTGCAGTCGCGCTCAATTGGTTAGTCAGCATCACTTGTTCCTGTTTCTTTGCCAATTGGTTAATTGTCGCATTCACATTATGGCACTTCCACAAGGCCCTCCAGGCTCAAAATGACGGACTCTTCTTCGAGCGGTATGCCTGGACATCAGTTAAATGGCTTCTCGCCCCTGGCTGGCTTTTCGCCGTTGCTACTTTAATCTTCGTCTGCTGCTTTGCGGGTGGAATTGACCCCTTGGGTGGAACCAGCCTGTCAGCGGAGGACTTCTTTGAGTACATGATCGGCATTATCATTATTGCTGTCTTCACACTTGCCTTCAAACTCATCATGAGAACAGAGTGGCGCAATCCCAAGACAGTGGATCTTGTCACTGGTCGACGTACATTGAGCTCAGAGGAGACTCGACAGCTTGATGATTGCTACAAGATGTCGAAATAGAAGCGTGCCGGCACCTACGTGCAACTGTGGTAGTCCTGCAAGATAAACTTCGACGGGTATAGGTGAGTCAGGAGATCAACGAATGGCGGCCATGGTGGTTCCAGGCACTCGTGAAGGGTTGGAAAATTTTGTCACATGCATGCTCTAGCGAAGAATATCTGCATTCTAGATACGTAACACATGTGTGTTCTCGTTGCTTGGTTAGGAAAGCAGTCTTTATGGGAGTATCTAGAATCCACTCTAGGGCGTGCTGATCCCGCCCGCAGTGTATTGCCATACCTTCCTCCTTGAGCATTCACATCAACTCCTCGCTCGAGCAACCATTCTGCGACAGTCTTATTCCCTCGTTCTGCAGCCCACAATAGTGCTGTCCTGCCAGTGTTATCTCGTGCCTCTACTTCGAAGCCTCGCCTTTTGTACAATAGGTCCAGCACGATTGCATGGCCGCTAAAAGCAACCACGTGTTGGCCTAAAACGTTTGGTCGGTCCCGGTACGGCATCAATGCTTCCCACATGATGGAAAACCAGTAACGAAACAGGTCACATTTGGTGTCATACAGCGAGAGAACCTTGCGTAGCAGATTTTCTTTCTCTGCCACAGCTCGATCGTCGAGGTGTTATGCCCAGTACTGAGCACAATATTCGAAGAACTTGTTCTGCTCCACTCAAGCTGACGACTGGATCGTTGACTCTTTTATTCTATTATGTGCCAAACATACTCGTTTCGCGTGCCGGGTAAATATATCGTGGTCAATTCAATCCGCACAGCTGAACTCGACGAGGCACAGATACAGCACACAGATTCGTGTTATCTCCACTTTAACGTTTGCCGGCTCGAGGCAGGCTTCCACCGCCCCAAATTCATCATCTCCTGACCGCCGCTGCCCTGAACAGATCGTCCAATGATCCAATCTGATTGCCAGATATGTAATTAGCAAGTCTCGGTAATTAAGTTATGGTCCTCGTACTTTAAAAGAAACAGACAAACTATTTATGAAATACTGCTGGCTATAGTGCCCGAAATGTAGCAGCTGCACACGCTCTGTGTGAATAGTCCCATTGGTCTTATACTTGTTGATAGTTCCGGACTGAGTACGCTCCTTACAACTTCTCTAAAACCAGTCTCAATAGACTCGGTCGTTGGTTTTCTTCTTCGCTAGAGGTACCTCGTCCTTATCCGAGAACATCCTTTTTCCGAACTTTAAGGCTCGCCTTCCATGCCTCAACATCACTTTCATGCTTAGTGTCTTCGCTTCGGGACTCTTCCATATCCTTACACGGGCAAGGTAGTAAAGAGCAATAGTTGCAAAGATGTTGAAGACGATGTATCCCCAGATGATGCCAAAATTGCGCCATCGCTGGTTATAGTAAATGTTAGATTGAGCAATATACTGGTCTGAAGTAGATAACGGACAATACCTGCACTCGTTTGTTGAGTTGGGGTCGAGGAGGTATCCGGGTGCAGCGGCAAGGTACTCAGACATGTACGCCTGACACGACTGTCCTGAAGGCGGAGTGAAGATTGCCAGTTCTTTCGTGGTGCAGCGAACGTCCCGACCGTGAATGGCTGCTCCGCCCATGCCGCTGATAAAATATGTGAGCGGACTGACGCGGTACATGAAAATCCAGAACCCAGGCAGTGCAACTGGGGGCTGTATGACACCATTGAAAGTCAGTGTGAGAGAGAACATCAGCGTAGCTAGTGTTCCAGCCGTAGCAGCATCTGGTAGTGCAGATATCAACATCTGCGCAAATGTACTGGCGAAAAGGAAGAATTGAATGCAGAAGAGAAGCAGTATGCCGACCGTTTCTGCAGTCTTGTCTCTGCCAAACACAGGCCAGTACCAGCATGCCCAAACCAAGACACCCATTAGGATCTGATAGGGGATTTCGACCACAACCTGAGCAAAGATGAATGCAATCCAGGAATAGGCCTTCGATGGACGCTCACGAACTTCGTACAGCGAACGCTGAATAACAAAACGAGGCATAATCTATACGCAGTGAGTAATGTCGCTAAGATGTTGTTAATAGGAGTATCGATAACGTACCTGCTGGACAAGAGTACTGAAGATCGACATAACCATAAAAATTGCGAAAATTTGATTCTGGATACCGGTTTGAGATGGTTTCTGTAAATAGAAAGAAAAACCAATGAATAGTGCTGAGGCGACTAGAAAAGTCAGCATAATCTCCACTATCCAGGAATACGAATACACACCTCCAAGCATAAGCTTTCCATATACGTACGAAGGCGTTCGCCAATATTGTTGGAAAACACGTATCGTAACGTGATAGATCTGGGATGTTAGTGGTATAGCAAATTCAGTCGAACCACCAGATGTTTTCGGGGCTTGGTTGGATGTATCTCGAGCGATACGATCCAACTCTTTCTGAACTCCTTCAGATTCCGGGCTGCCCTTCCAGACCGCTGGCCAGTCGACTTCCGCTTTGCTGATGATCTCAAGCATGTATTCAGCCGGATTTTCATCTGCACCGCAACTGCGAGCACCGTTGCGCTGGAAGTAATCGAGCAGCGTATGAGAACTACTGCCAATGTCGCCAAAGTAGACTGTGCGTCCACCTTTAGCCAGGAACAGAAGGCGGTCAAATTCTTGGAACAAGATAGCCGACGGCTGATGGATTGTTGAAAGAATTGCTTGGCCGGAGTTAGCCAACTTCCGGAGGAACGTGCAAATAGACCATGAGCTCTGCGAGTCAAGACCAGAAGTTGGTTCATCCAAGAACAACAAAAGATCAGGCTTCGCAGCGAGTTCAACGCCGATCGTAAGTAGCTTCCGTTGTTCGACGTTTAGACCTTCTCCAGGATTGCCTACCACCGCCTCGGCGAAATCTTCCATCCCAAGCATTTGAATGACTTCCTCCACGAACTGGTATTTCTCCTTCTGGGAGACAGTCTTAGGCTGTCGCAGTTGTGCCGAAAACCGAAGTGCTTCCCGGACACTACTTGTCTCCAGGTGCAGATCTTGTTGCTGAACATATCCAGTGCTACGCTGGAACGAAGGAGGAAGAGCCTTTCCGTTGACCAGCATATCGCCTGTCAATACGCCGACTTTCATTCGTTGCGCCAGCGTGTCTAAAAGAGTAGTCTTCCCCGCGCCAGACACTCCCATCAGTGCTGTCAATGTGCCCGGCTTCACCCAACCAGAGACCCCATCTAGCAAGCGACGAGGTTCGCCAGCAATTGTGATGTCGAGCGTGACATCGCGCCAGGTAAAAATATCACGTTGGGGAGGTAAGACGTTCTCCGTAGGCTCAGCGCTGCCAGGTCCTGGCGCTTCGGTAGATGGCTCTTCCGTTGTGATTCGTTCTTCATCTCCCTTATCCTGCGAGCGTACTAATTGATGACCACGGCGATAAACAAGAAACTCCGCTGTAGATGATGAGTTTGCATTCAATTCTGTGGCGATGAGGTACATAGCCCAGAATGCGATCGTAAATGCGAACAAAATCCCAAGATTTCGCCAAATATGCGAGTAGGAGTACTCAAAAGACGACGACGCCCAAGCGTCACCGTGAACATACCGATTGCCGGCTACTGATCCCTGTACAGCACAAGCGAAATTGTTGCCTGTCCCATATGTTGGGACAAGATTTGCGCACGCATAGGTCGTGCCGTGTACTTCATTCACGAGTAACGCCTCGTAAGCATATCTCACAGGATTGATATATGAGATCCAAAACAGCCAATAGTGTTGATAAGCTGGGGCAATAGTGTAACCGGTGTAGGTGACGATAGCCAAAACAAAGACTCCAGCTAACGCCATGGCTTGGGATATCGATTTGGTGGCGGCTGCCATGGTCCTGAATATGGCACTCATAGCCAAAGTTGTGATAAAGCTGAACAAAAAGAAGACGAAGAATTTGCTAGCTTGGTAGCTCAAACCACCAAGAAAGTAAATGACGATGTTGAAGCAGACAGCAGTAGCGAATTTGACCGGAATATCTGAGACGATGCCAGCAGCTGCCTCCGTCCATGGGTGATAAAAGGCGTAACTATTGTGCTTCTCCACGATAGGTCGTTGATCATAAAGAAGGTTGATCTCCGTGATCGAACCAAGAGCATTGAGCAGAATCGCGAAGAAGATGAGACCACTTTTAGAAAAGAGGGACGCAGTCGTTTGGGGTGCACCATAAAATATGGAGGCGACGATGAGAGCCATGATACCATTCCCAAGGACAGCAGTGACGGTTGATGTGATGTCCATCCACATCCGTTGGTATGCACGCTTGATGCATAGGTTTATCTGCATTGGGATTGAGAGTGTGTACGGTGACCTCGAACGTGTGTGATCAGCCTTCGCCTCGCTTCGGGCTTCGTGCAGCCGATGATAGGTTTTGTCGGCATCATGGTGCTGCTCCCAGGATTCCATCTCCAGCAGCAAAGCTTTGCGGTCTTCAGACTCCAGCCAGCGTTTTTCGAATTCATCCGGGGTCCGGGGAACTAAGTTCTCGTATCCTTGTCTTGCTTTCCGTTCGGAATGATTGGTCACAGATGTCAGGAAGTCACCTGTCGTCTGTCGTGGTGGACAAAACCAGCCCATGTTCTCAAAATAAGCTTTCGCTTTCGCAGTAGGGCCAAAGTAGATCTGACGACCAGCATACAGAACAATAACCTTGTCGAATGTATCATAGATGCTCTGACTGGCTTGGTAGATGGCTACAGCATGTGCAACTCCAAAGTATTGCGAGGAAGAGCGTAAAGAATGCGTGAACTCTAGAGCAGTCGCAGAGTCCAAGCCACGAGTCGAGTTGTCCCAAGCTGCGATTGGCGCACCTGCCAGAGCCATCTCCGCGAGACTGACCCTTTTGCGCTCGCCGCCACTTACGCCACGAATGAAGTCGTTGCCGACCTTTGTGTTGCGTGTGTGAGATAATCCAAATACAGACATCGCTATGCTAGCAAGCTGGGTGGAAAATTGTTGACGGGCAATTCCTTGCAAACGCGACGCTGGTGCTCTTGCTGCAGCTGCAAATTCCAGAGTCTGACCCACTGTAAGATGAGGGAAATGTTTTTCTTGTTCTTGGTTGTAGACTGCTTCACCACGAAACTCTTTGTTGAATATTTTGCGATCCACACCATTGTAACTGATGACAGATCCGTCTACCACTTTCAGACCAAACAATTCACCACATATAGCTTTCAGGAATGTAGAGCAGCCGCTTCCTGGACGTCCAAGCACGAGGAGCATTTCCCCTTCGTTGACCATGCCTTCGAAGTTGCGCAGGATTCGCTTTTCTTGAGCCGACGCATGTTCGTTCTTGCGAAGAGGAGCGACTACTGACGATACGACTGTTTCCTGGAATTGCGCTTCGGCACCAATTCCAGTGATGCTGAGGTTGCGAAAGAGGAAACCGCTTCTTGGGTATTTCAGTCCTTGATCCTCAAGATTGTGGACAAACGCTCTGATCCAGAGTTTCTTATCGAAGCCTGGCTGATCTGGATCCAGCCTCGGATCGTCCAGGTCTATCTCTCCAGAAGTGTCAACCTTCGCAAGATTCGAGGTATAAGACTGGCGACTTGGCCGCCAGGCGTTGGAGATGCTTCTGATGACTTGGTGCAAGCTTGAATCTTCATCCTCAGGGCGATCTAGGAAGCCGCCAGATGATGCCGATGTTGAGTCACCGACGATGTGCTTCTTCTCCTCGCCTGAGTGGACGGCTTTAACTGAGGAAATCTGATCGTTGACCGACATGAGACGAGGATCTGCTGCTGTGCCGCTAGGCTCGGTGACCAGATGGTGATTGGGAGCAATCATGTTTGCCTGTGTTGGTACATATACTGGGAAACGACCCTCAATATTAAACATAAAAACAAGATGCTAAAGTAAGGCAATGAAAGTGTTGCTATCTCGACCAATGTTCCACTCCACTAACAAAGTAGCAGAAATTCCAATATATTGGGTTGGCGTACTGATAATTCCGTCATTGTGACCCTGATCTTCCGGTTAGTCCGCCCGACATTAGACTCCACTCCTGCATGTTTTGGGTGTACCTGACATCAACCCTTTCCGAATAGCTGATTGAAATATCTGCGGTACTAGGGCCGTGCTATCGCGGCCCACTATACCATTGACTTTCGGATATCGTTTCATGCATAATTCTGGCACGGATGCTTAGAGTGCCGTTGTACTGCCCGGTACTAGACTTTTTGGTGGCAGAGTGGAGCCACTCACAGCCTTTGATGTATTTCTCGGATAGGCAGACCAATGTTCTACATGTGGGGCTAGATGGAAGTGTGTGGAGTAATTGAGTAATTCTGTTGTGGACGGTGAAATGCTGATCAATGGACAATACTCGGAACTAACAGAGGCGAATATCGGCATTGGTGTTCGGCGATCTCTCGTTTAATGACCCTTGTATCTCGGGCAGAACATGAGCCGTCATGCTAATGTTCAGTTCTGGGTAATTGGAATTACACCTCTCGGATAAGATGTTCGCATTGGCCTATCGTGAAAGAACTCGAAGTTACTGAATCAATCAATCCATAGCCCATCAGTAACCTGGCCAAACAACTGGAACCAACTATATAGGAGCCCTCACATGCGGCTTGTCCAAAACCGTTGGTCTCCTACTTACGTGCATGTATGTGCTTCGTTTTATCTAATATTTTCGTGGAATGTAAGGTTGTCGTTAGCTTCCGCGCAATAGCTACAGGAAGCAAAGTCAAAGGGTACAGGTAGAACGGAACTCTGTTTTTCCGGCTCAGCCTCACCGAATTCAGGTCCCCACTCGGCTTTTGACACAACCGAACACTGCCAAATTTGCTCACACATCGGAGCTAGGGCATGGTGTCCTTGCTCGACATTGTTGAGGCGCTGTTCAAGCCACTTAGTATTAAATTACAGTGCCTGAACCTAATTTTGTGTCGAAATTCCGTGCCGCGGCATTTTCTCGTAGATCACTGTTCTACTATCCTATCTTTTAACTACTACTACGTAATACTTAGACGTCTATTAGGCGAGATCTTGAGTAACTCTATAAGGAGGGCTAATCTTAATATATTTAAACTAAGAGAGATTAGTAAATTATATAAGAATAGGTTTATAGCGGCTTAATTAGATCGCGTACTTAAACGAAGGTCGAGTATAATTGACGATATAGTTCGTCGTATTAAGATACTTAATATAACTATACTACGAAAACGATTCGGACGCTTTACTAGTTATACTACTTATACTAAACGAATAATTATATATATTATATATTCTAATTCGAAGGTATCTTACGTTAATATTAAAGAGAATAGCGGTATAAAACTATATCCTAAAACTATTAAGAAAATCCTTACGAAATATAGTCTTAAGTATTAGCGTTGAGTATTTAGATGGAAACACCACATTTCGTGGGTGTAATTGCACTTTTGCGGAGTGACACTGTCCCGCTGTAGCTTTTCCTCACAATTAGACATTAAAAAAGAGGTCTTACTTAACTAACAAGTATATAAAGAAGCGTTTAGTATAGTATAAACTACAAAAAGACTAGAGTTCTTAGAAGTAAAAGGCTAATGATGGTTTTAAAAGACTAAATCCTAGTTATTAAGTAGAAAAATCGACCCTAAGCGGACTTAACCCGGGTCCTTTCGGATAAATTTACCTAAAGAGTGGTCTTAGCAACCGCCGAGTACCCCGACCCGGCTCTACAGGGTTTACGGGTCGGGCTGAGAAGGGTAGAGTAAATAGAGGTCGTCGGTTAGCTAGACTCGCTTAAGGAAGAAGCCTACTTACGAGTTAGCTTCGTAGGTTAATCGTATTAATACTTACTACTAGCTTAACAATACTCGGATTACTAATAAATTTATTCTTTTAAAATTAGACGACGCCCTAGTGTAGGTATGTTAGCTAATTTAGTTCTATCGTAGTTGGGAAAGCTCGTGACGATACCTAACAGCACTCTAGCTCTTTGATATACTCAACCAAAGTAATAGCGTAGGTAGGTCCATTAAGTAGGATTATGGCTAGAAAGAGTCGCTAGCAGTCGTTTATATAGTTCTGTTTAGCCTAGTAGCGGAATACTTAGAGAAACACTTATAGGGAAATACTTGTGGGGAGGTACTGTGTGGGGAAATATACATGTGGGGAAAATACTTGCAGAGTAATCCATTTTCTCATCAGATCTAAGGACTTCTCCGGTTGATATAACTATCCCTATAGTTCAACTTCGGGTCTATGAAGCTTCGTAGGACCGCGAAGTAGGTCCTCAAGTAACCATGTCCCATCCGATTGTTGTCCTCGAAAGATGGTCCGAATCTTACCAGAAACTCGTACTCCTCGCCCTTTCTATAGCTGTTCCTTTGCTGCTTCTCACAGCAAGACGCAGGGTACGAGTTCCACCAGGCTATATACGGGTCCCAGGTCCTCCAAGCTTCCCAATAGTTGGTAATGCTCTGCAACTTGACCGCCATCCTCAAAAACAGTTTCGTCAATGGGCTCAGCAATATGGAGAACTCTATCGCCTAAAGTTAGGAAAGGACGAGTATGTAATGATTAACACCCCTGCAGCAGCAAAGGAGATTCTGGACAAGCAATCAAACATAACATCTAGTCGTCCGGAGCAATATGTGCTCAACCACGAGGTCTCAGGGAGTAAACGCTTCGTCCTTATGAGCAACACACCAACATGGAGATCTTTACGAGCCATCGTTCACAAGGTATTGACGCCCAAAAGCTCACTTGTTTTCCGATCAAGCCAGGAATTTGAAGGCAAGCAACTTGTCTACGACATCCTGACCGAGAACCATGACTTGATGTCATTCTTCGATCACGTCCGTCGTTACACTACCTCGGTGGTTATGACTTCGACGTACGGCCGCCGAATTCCAAAGCGGGTGAGTTTGACCGCGTGCTCCATGCAGCGAAGATCAAGCACTAACGACTTAAAAGGATTCTGAGGAGATTCGCCAGGTTTACAAGGTCATGGAAGAATTCAATATTGCCGCCAGGCCAGGAACGTTTCTAGCTGATTCTCTACCAGTCCTTTTGTGGCTGCCGAAGTGGGCTCAATGGTGGAGGAAAAGAGCATTGCTATACTACAATCGCCAGGAAGAGCTATGGATGAGTCTGTGGCATCACCTTCAGAAACAAATGGAAGCGAACCAGGCACCTGAGTGCTTTCTGAAGCACTTCATGGAGACAGACTACAAGCGTCAAGACATCAGCGAGCTGCAAGCAGCTTTCGTTGCAGGTTGTAAGGAATATCACTCACTGTCTACATCTCGTCAACTAACCAGGTGATAGCAATGATCGAAGCTGGGTCGGAGACTACGTCCTCGACTATCAACACTGCTATTATGCACCTCGCCGCGAATCCAGACGCTCAGAAAAAGGCGCATGCAGAACTCTCGGCTGTGGTTGGAGACAACCGTTCACCAACCTTCGACGACGAGCAGAGCCTTCCGTATATAAGAGCGATTGGAAAAGAAACACTGCGCATGCGTCCCCTTACACTCTTTGGAGCTCCCCACCAAAACACCACGGACATGACCTACAAGAACTACTTCATTCCCAGTGGAACAGTTCTCTCAGTGTCGTACAACGTCTTCCATTACGACCCCGATCGATACGAAGAACCATTTAAGTTTCGACCCGATCGATATCTCAACCACCCAGAGAAGAGCGGAGTATATGTTAATGCAGCCGATCCATATGAAAGAGACCACTTCGCTTTTGGCAACGGACGGAGAGCATGTCCAGGCGTACATTTAGCCGAAAATAGTTTATATATTACGCTTGCTAAGATTCTGTGGGCGTTCGAAATTCGACCACCCTTAGGTCCTGATGGAAAAGAAGAAGCCATTGACATCTCCGACGATGCTTTCCAATCTGGGGGCACCGTGGCCCCAAATAAGTTTCGAGCGCGTTTCATTCCGCGCAACGAGACTGTCAAGAAGACATTGATTCACGAATGGGAAGAGGCCATGGAAGAAGGATTCTACTTAGGGGAGGTCAAGGTAACTTTAGACGGAATGGTGGTCTAGTGAGTTCCAGATACCAGAGCCTGTCTTAGCTGATCATTCCCTTATGGCTATAGACGTGTATATCATGTACAATTTCGTTGCTCGTTACCACGGACTGCAAGATATAACTCCTTATACTATTTCTTCTTTCTCTGCTTCCTATCTCCTATGCGTGCAGATTTCCGAGGTCCTACCTGAGGCATCAACACTCACGAAATTTTCAAAGCATTGAGTAACCTTGGTGGCTACCTAATGCCAATCTACTCACTTATATAAGCAACACAGTTGTGGTGGTTCAGCCATCCCGGTTCGAGATTACGCCTCCGAGCGACGCATCTCATGTCCAACGCGCAGTCAAGGCGTTGAAGAGCCTGGCGAAAGAGAAGGGTGTACAACCAGCCGTCAACAAGATCCACCGAGACAGCGACATTCGCGTCCTATACCAGACCATACGGCACAACAACACGGGAGAACGTATTCTCAACACGCTCAGCAAGCTGCAAGTGACATCTAATTTATCGTCCACACCTCAACACGGCCACTACTTTCCTAATGTCGCGATTAATGATCGCGTAAAAGCCCATCTCGGCAACGTCTACAATGTTCACTGCCCTCCGTCAGTCGAGACCAGGTCGCTGGGGCCAGTGCCTGGCTTCGGCCCCACTGATTAAGCCGAACCACTTCGTCAGTCGTGCCGTCGAGCTCGATGCCATGAACAATATCCTCCAGCGCTACGAAGCGTCGGTAGAACAGCGACGATTAGTGGTGGGCAGAGTGGGTGGGATTAGGAAGACACAGTTGGCGATTGCATATGCTCAACGCCACCAGCGCAGCTACACCTCCGTGCTCTGGCTCAATGCCACCTCGGAGGTGGCCCTCTATGACTATCTCCATCAGTGGCTAAAGGACTTATAACCGTGGCAGAGCTGGGCGCAGCTTGATCAGTTACATATGCTCGATCGCTTGCACGAGTGGCTTTCTCACCCGTATAATACGCAATGGTTGCTTATCTTCGACAACTACGACGACACTGATCATTTCGAGGTTAACCGCTGCTGTCCTACCGCGAGTCATGGGTCGATCATCATCACTACTTGCTTGCCTGACCTGGTGAGAGGCTCGCCAGTGCGGGGTGCAGCCTTTAACAGAGATGAACGGTAGCTTGAACATTCTACAGGCTCGGTCTGGACGTGCGAACGTAATGAACGGTGAGTATAGTACTGCTTGATTTGGCATTAAATATTTTAGTACTGACTCCAGGTCAGACGTGAGTGCTCGTCGCCTAGCCACACGGCTGGGAGAGGTCCCGCTAGCTTTGGCCACAGCGGGCGCTTATCTTCGCAAGAGTGCCATAACGTTTTATCAGTATTTGGAGGCCTACAAACGATGCTAGCAGGTCGATGCTCGCCGGCCGTTCCCACTACAAGACTACAAGGATCGTACACTGTACACGACCTGGAATCTGTCATACAGCCAGCTCGAGGCTGCAGATGCCGAGGCGGCTCAGATGCTAAAGCTGTTGGCATACTTCGATAGCCAAGCAATGTGGTACGACTTGTTTCAAGCAGGACTGTCAGACGACCTGCCAATCCGGCTACAATCGTCCCTCAGCGAACAGATCAGCTTTGAGAGCGTGATAGGAAGACTCGTGGAGTACTGTCTGGTCGAGGTACAGTATGCCGGCCAGTCAGTCGTACAGTATGCACAACTGCGTCCACGACTGAACGCTGGGGACGCTCAACCGAGAGGTTGACCCGCAGCTGTACTAGTGTGCATTTGACTGTGTCGCGGCCAGCATTGGCAAGGACGACTGGGACTCACTGGGACAGGTTCGATATGCTCGGGTGAGCCGCCACGGGGTGCGACTGACCCACCATTGCCTGGAGCGGTACAGCGGACCTGCCTTGGCCTGTCAGAACGTCTGAACGAAGCGATATGGATTGCACACATGCTGCAAGAACAAGTACAGCTTGTCGCAGCTGAGTAGATGTGCGAACGAGGGAAGGAGAAAGCACTGGGACCTGACCACACCTCGACTCTCGACACGGTCAACAACCTTGGCCTTCTATATAGTGATCAATGCAAGCTGGACGAGACCGAGCAGATGTACCTGCGAGCACTGACTGGGTGTGAGAAAGCACTTGGACGACAACACAGGTCATTTCTCGACACTGCTAGTAACCTTGCCAGTCTCTACTACGAGCAAGGCAAGCTGAACGAGGTGGAGTAGGTGCTGAGGCTCGCTGAAAGGCAATGAGACGTATTGGAAATGCAGTCTAAGATAGGTAATTTTAACTTATTTTACGCTTGGTGTTTATGTTCATTCGGTTGGTTGTCGCATCAATACCCAGTAAACAGAGCAAAGCATGGTTAGTGCGGAAACCACCGTACCCTTGAACTGCTTATCGAAGAAGGAATCGTAGGTAAATACTAGAGAAGGTTTAGAGAGAAAAGGTCTACTAGAACTGAATAAACGAGCTATTTTCAAGTAGTAGGAAGACTAAAGTGCCCCCCTACGATCGCCAGCTATCCTCTCCGCGCATGATTTGTGACAATTAGCCTGAACTCAAATATCACACGCTAACTTCCAGCCACCTCATTGTCGACAGTGACAGCGACCTCAAATAGCAACTTCTGACAATGACAATCATATCATTAGAACCGCCTTAACTTGCTCTATCCACTGAGATTGATTTTGTTATAGAAAATGACCTCTATTAATGCCTAGCAGCGATATAATATTTTCGTTAAAACTTAGATATAATAACCGCGTTAAATAACCTAACCCGGGCGTCTAGAATTATAAATATTATAGAGGAATCGGCTCGAGAGTAAATTAACGTAGTATTACCCTATTATCGACCTCCTATAGATATACTTTATAGACCGTTTAGATTAAAAAGCACTATCTATAGCTCGCTATTACCGTCGGTACTATTTTTACTATTTTTCGATCGACTACTCGATCTACTACTATATTATACTAATATCGCGATATAGGGTTAGTTATAGAATAATTACTCTATTAGGCCGATCCTTAAGATCGAGATAAAGCGGTAGCTAGCTTATCGTATTAATTTAGCTAAATTTATACCTAGAAAAGCTAGTTTTCGTTATTTTTAGTTCTTAGAGAGGTTATTAACTAAACTCTTCTCTCTTAACCGCTTTCTTACGATCGAACGCTTTATCTATTTAATAAACGCGATAAAAGCGCCCTTCGAAGGTAATCCGTAGTATTAGAAGGTCTAAAGTAGCCTAGAAAGTATATAGTAGGTATTCTAGATACTGCTGCTATCCTTTAGTTATATTTATATTAACGAGTCTTTAATTAAGTTCTATAAATAAACGAGGAAAGTTTATAATTTAACGTATAGGCTAACTAAGCGAGGCTTTATAATTTATATATTAATAAGCTACGAAGGTTTAATATTATCGTAGGAATACGGTGTATTTCTTTACGAGGTAGGTTTATCGAGTATACTATATATAGCTACTTTTAGAGGATACTTTCTTAGAAAAGAGAGAGTCATCGAGAGAGCGACTAAAAGAGAGAATATTATTCGTTCTTCTAGCCTATCCTATCTAGCTATTATATAATCTTAAAAAGAGGACCCTTAATTTCTACTATAATATATAATTTTATAATAACTTCTTAAAAAAGTAGTATCAAAGAAATAAAGAGAGAACTTATAATTAATCTAATTACTAGAATAATTAAATAATAAAATTAAGATACCATAAGAACGATATTAATTAAAGTATATCTTTCTTTTATTAAGACGATAATATATAATCTTTATAAGCGCCTAAGAATACGAGATTTATATTAATTATTTATTTACTTTCTTAATAATTTATTTACGAATATATTACTTATAAAGGTATTTATATTATTTAATATTAGAATCTATAAAACTATAAAAAGAAATATATTTAATTTTTATTGAGATTTAGAAGGTAGCGGTAGGTAGATAGTAAGTGAATGACTTATTATTATTCTATATACGCGCCGATAGTCCCTATATATATACGCACCTATAACAGGGATAAATAAATAGCTGGCCCCTATAGGGGGTACGAAATAGAGAAATTGGTTAAGTGGTAGGGAGCTACTAAACTAACTGGCTCTACTAGTGGACTAACTGGTCTACCCTAGGTTGGACTTACCCCTTTTAGGGTTACTATTCTTAATAATTTTTTAATAGTACTACTTACTATTAAGTATAAATTTTTATAATTATTATTAAATAATATTATTTCGATTTAAGTTATAGATAATATTATTAACTATATTATTTAAAATAATTATTTATAGAGTAATATTATATTCTTTATTAATATAGTTTATCATAATAATACTTAGTTATATATTTATTATAAGTATAGTAATCTATATTTAACTAAATATACTTCGAGTAGCTTTTAATTACTTAATATTAACTAATTAATTATTATACTTAATTATAATACTTTTATAGATTCTATAAGTAAGATAAACTAATATAGAGTATATTTAATAATATAAGTAGTTAACTAGTCTTTAAATACTAAAAAAATACTTAAATTTATAATTAATAACTATTAAAATAACGTTTTTCTTATTTAGTATTAATACTAACTTTTAGATTATATTAATAGTTATAGCTATAAATATTTAAGTAATAAACTAGTTAAAAAACTACTTTTATAGTTAAAAAATATTTATATTTTTATTTATTATAGTAACTATACGTACTATATATAAAAAAACTTTTAACTATAAAGATATACTTAAAGAACGTTTTTTAATAAGATTATTAACTTTATAAGTTAATCTTAAGGTAGTAAGACGTATAATTATTATTAGAAGTATATAAAGGCGCTATATATTAAAAGAGGTTATTAAATAACTATTACGACGCCTATAATCTTATAATAAGCCTAAAGATTTATTAATAGTAAAGAAAGAATAATAAAAGTAAATAGGCGCTACTATATTACTATATTATAGTTTTATAATATTATATTTAGTTTATATAAGACGATATTATAATCTTATATAAATAATATTATAATAAACCGCGATTTTAATAATATATAATATAATATAATTACTATACGAACTTTTTATATAATTTACTATAAAAAGGCGTATTAAATTAGGACGTACTAATTATTATAAATTATATACGAAGAGAATAAGTATTAATAGTTAGAGGCTAACGTATTATAATATAATAAAATCAGAATAATTAGCGCTTAAAGGTAGAATAACTCGATTAAGATAGTAGGTATTAGTAGGTGCTAATAAACTTATAGGGCTGCGCGCGATTGAATCTATATCTTACTAGTATCATTCGATAGGGCTACTTCTGCCCATTATAATACGACAGTTTATATATCAATGTGATGAGTGGTTGCAGAGCAATAGTGGATTGAAGGTTGGTGATCAAAAAGTGGAGGTCTTGGCGAGAGGCAACGTTGATCGAGAACACCGAGAGAGGATTGATCGAGACCACCGAGACACGCCCGTGGAGTCTAGTGGTATGAGGTAATGTGGCTGGCAGCAGGAGAGTAGCGCATTCTTAGCGTTACAAGCCGCGCTCATCCGATTCATGCTTTCGCAGCCAGTCGCATACATTGACCCCTGCAGTAAATTCATGATTTCATTGCTGTGCGGAAGTGGTAGAGGATCTACCACAATCAAAGCTTATACTCCGTAAAGCAATCTCCCCTCTTCCGAAACGTCGTTTACAATCACGTCTTTTACTATAACCTCGCGCTACAGCACCAATGCACACCTGGTTCCTATTTAATACCACTGTTACAAAACTCATTTCATACAACAAACGCTTCTAGATACATGAATAGCACACAACCCATTCAAACACGCTATCGAGGTTCTAGTGCATGGTTTCCAAAGGAGTATCATCAGGCCCCTTAAAGTGGCACATTCAGCATGTCGAGCTACGAAAATGGTGAGTCGAAACAAACCGAGGCATATACCGATGGACAAACCGGTACTCAAACCACAAAATTCAACTCCGAAGAGGCCTTCAAGAACTCTTACTTTGAGACCAACATCACTTCAGCCGAGAAGAAGCGGAAGCTACCGCCTCTGCTCGACCATCTGAAATCCAAAAAAGACCTGAAAGAACTATTCAAATGTTCACTAGCAGTCTGGATCGTCACATTGTTTATCGTGATCAATCCTGTGTTGCGCGCCGAAGGACAGGCGCTCTTCTTCGGCTGGTGAGCTTCATTAGCAATCATCAGCACCTGATCTCGTCTAATATGTCCTTTAGTATCGTACTTTTCATAGCACCACCATCAGGCATCGTGTTTCTTCAGATCCTTATTGGATGCATGATCCTTATCGGACTGGGGCTTGCTTGGGCATGGGGCGTCATCACCATGAAGGCGGCGCTAGCTGCAAGGCCTTTAGCTGATACGAACGCACGGTTAGCTCAGCTTCAGCAAGCAGCAATGCGTAACACGACCAATGTCGAACAATTGTCTGGGCAAACTTCATATGCCCAAGTTCTCATATTCGAAGGGTTCATGCTTGATGCGAGAGTTACTGCCGTCTACTATTGTATGATAGGGCTCTTAATTTATCTCATGGTAACTTACCGTCGCATTATCGTGGAATTCACTGACGTTGACTAGGCCCGACTTCGTGCCGCAAATCACAAGATGGTCTTAGTACAACTCTTTTTCACCATACCCATCGATATCTCGCTCACAACTGGCCCACTCCTGCCTACGTTCAGTCCCATGATTCAGACCGTTATGATCAAGCCAGCAGCTACAGCTATCGGAGTCGGACTTTTCTGCAGCATCTTTCTCTTTCCCGAATCAACTTCACATGTCGTCCTAAGCAGTATCAAGCAAATCGTCAGTCCCATAACCGAATTCGTTGAAGCTTTGCGAGTCAGTATAGATCATGCTGCAAAGCCAATGAGTCTGGAACAGCTGCAGAAAGCCAAAGCTGCGGGAATAGCAAGCTTCAAGAACTTTGACAACAGTCTTGGATTTCTGCCACTTGACGTTTCCGTCTGTCGTTGGAATGCAGACGATATTGCATCGTTGAAGGAGCCTCTCCGAATGCTTTTCATCACTTGGTTCGGTCTGCTTGAAACTCAGATCAATCGCACAGAGGCTAAGAATAAAATTCTGAAGATAATGGACGAGAACGAAGCACAGGAAGAGCTCGAGAAGCACCACAAAATCGGTCACCATCAGCTTGCTCAACAACTCGAGTTTGTACGATTATTTCGAGATACCGAAGATGAAGATCTAATTATAAAGAGCATGGCTGTGGTTCAAGTGTGTGCAGATCCGCTGTTGGCTGCTTGCAAAGACGGTATTCAAGCTATCGTCGAAACATTGGATAACGTCAATGAACGAAAATGGTTCAATAGGCCTTCACAGGAAGTTTTCTACAACATGCAACAAAGGCACTCCCAGATACTGGAGAATATTCGTATGGAATCTGAAGCTTTTCTTTCAAGGACCATGCCACAAGTTATCGATCCACACGCTCACCTATTCGACTTAGATGGTGTTCTAAATCTACCCCAAGGTCATGGATTCATGCCTTTACGTGGTGTCATCCTTGGTGCTATTTTCGAGGAGCGTATCGTCAGTTTCTCACGCGCGTTACAGGCTCTACTGGCTCAAATTGTCGCGCTGGAAAAGAACCGAATTCGACAGAGATTATGGTTCCCAACCAGTGTTCGACGCTTCAGCTCTTGGGTGCTTAGCCAACAACCTACTCCAAGAATCCCGCTGGCGATGCCCGATTTGGTACAAGAGCAGAAACATTCTGAGCCAAAGCACCATCGAAAATTCGTTGGCCACCACAAGAACAAAGCCAACAACGAAACCACTTCCGAAGCCGTCGCTGAACCAAGCACGATCGAGAAGCTTACAACGATTCATCTTCACCGAGGCAAGGAACGAAACCCTTTCGGCCAAACATTACTCGCACTAACGCACTGGTTCACATCCACAGAAGCCATGTACGCTCTCCGAGTCCTCGTAGTCACCGTTGCCCTGGCTATTCCCGCCGCAATTCCATCAAGCGCAGGTTTCTACGACCGCGAAAAGGGCATCTGGGCACTCATCATGGCACAATTAGGCTTGTACCCTTACACTGCAGACTATTCATGGGGTGTAATCACGAAAGTCATCGGCACCGTGGTCGGCGGCATAATCGGCATGGTAGCATGGTACATCGGCGCCGGCAGCGGTCAAGGAAATCCCTATGGCATTGCGGCGATCATGGCGCCCTTGATTGCCGTCTTCATGTACATGCGTCTCTTCGGACCACCCGTCTTGCTGCAAGCGAGCATCATCACCGCCGCGACGACGTACCTCACCGTCGCGTACAGCTGGATCGACACGCATATCCCGTCCTACGGCGAGCCGGGTGTCGGATACAACATCTTCTGGCGCCGCACGCTCCTCGTCATCGTCGGTTTCGCTGCATCCACGATCGTCATGTACTTCCCGCGCCCACCGTCTGCGAGCCGGCATTACAGGAGAGTCCTCTCACGCACGCTATCAGGATACCAGGATCTCTACGCGCTCCTAGTCGCCAATTTCATCACAACCGAACACGAAAAACCACATCCTAACACCCAGACAACGCCAACATCCGGCATGATGACAGCCCTCGAAAAAATCACTCTCTCCACCTCCGAAACCCTCGAAGAAATCCTCGACCCTATAGATCTCCTCCGCTTCGAGTTCTCCTCCACAGACTTCACGGCGGCAGGCCTATCCAAAATAACGAAGCTGGCAATGAGCATCAATTTCAACATGTTCCAGTTATTCTACTATGGCGCTAGTCTGCCGGTCACGTTCAAAGAAAGGTGCAGGCTCCTGAGTGGTGCATTTGAAGAGCATTTTGTCGGTGATTTCATGAGCGTGTTGACGCTGTTAGGATCGAGTTTGGAGACTGGGGTCGCGTTGCCGAGTGTGCTTTGTGCGCCGTTGATGGTTAGGGCGTTCAGGGTGAAGGTGAGGGCATTGGATCATGGGCATGGAGACGGGGCTCTGGAGGAGCGGGAGGGTAAGGGTGGGGAAGCCACGCATGTGCGAACGATTTTGGGCACGATTACGAGACACCTACTCGAGACTGAGGAAGAGGGTTTCAGGAAGTATTGTCTTGTTATTTCGGCGATGGTGGGGTTGTTTAATGCTGTGGATGAGATGGTTCTCGTGGTTAAAGAGGAACTGGGCGAGACGCATGTTGTGGATATTGAGCATTGGGGTGGTGGTAGTACTGCGGGCACGGCGAGGACGGAGCGGTTATGACAGATTGAAGGGGAGCGGGAGCTTGCGGGTGATGGGATTGGACAGGTGGAGGGGAGGAAGGAGAAAGAGATTGTAGGTTCTTAATGTTCGAGGGCATGTGATTTAGATATTTGTATTTGGGCAAGTCAAATTGGTCCTTGTGGTTGACAAAATATAATGCTGTGAGGAATTGAAAGGAACGCCACAAGATCTCATCGAACCTTGGATTGATGTATACTTACCTCAACACTGGTCCGTTCTTCAGTCGAGTACTTTCTTCGTTGATATTGCAATAGCTTCTAGTCACTCAGAAAATCGTGCTTAGACTTAATACGACTCGTATTCCACGGTTAGTACGAGGTCGTCCCTAGTCGATACTAGCGGATGAGCACTGAATATTTATATAAGACTATAAGTAGAACCCTGGCATCCTCTCCGCGCATAATTTATAATAATTAGCGCGCCCCACTTTAAGACTACTACCCTATAGTAAATATATTGTAATTTTGTCTTATAATGGTATGTATTTATATATCAGGACCAGCGTAGCATTGGGCCGGGAGATCGAAGCCTATTGAATCTGAGTGTTATTATGCCTATCCTATGGATAACGATACAACGCTTAAGGGACGAGAAGGTAAGACGGACCTCTCATACGATTCGTATGGGAGGTTCGTCAGTCTGGCTCTTGGTAATTCCCGAAATGGTAAGGCCGATTCTCCATACGATTCGTATGGGGAATCGGTCGGTATGTTCCTGAACCTATTATTCCTGAGATTCATAACATTATATATATATTAGATCTTAATTTACGTACGCTCGTCGATAATAAAGTTATAGTTTAACCTTATTATTAGAGACCTTACTAGATAATAAGTTATTAAGTATACTTCTAGGCTTTACTCGATAGTAATAGAAGTATTAGGGATGCTAGAGCTATATCGAATAATAGTTAAGATGTAATTTAGATTAACTATAGAAGCTATAGATATATATAAGAGACTCGTATCTATATACTTATAAGATATTCCCTGATAAGGTAACTACAGTTAGTAAGATGGTGAGATAGTAAGCTCCTTACCATCTTACCATCTTACTAAGGTTTCCTTTCTAAGCTTAGTGTGCTAAGCCTCCCTGCTCGCACGTACTAGGCTTCTTCGCCTGACCTTCTATATCTTCTATTACGGCCGTATAGCGGTCGTAGTTTATAATACTTAAATAGCCAAAACGTAGTTTTATAAAACTGCTACGTAGCTACGTAGCTATAGTACGACCTCTCTCTTACTCTAAACGGTTCTTTAGTCTAACTATAAGGTCGTGGGCGTCGTAGTAGCGTTCCTAGTATAGCTTCTTAATATAGAGGTACTTTATATAGTCGTTATAGTATAAGTTAACTTTCGTAGTTCGAGCGGGGGTGGTATAAGTAATAACCTCGTCTAAATAATTATATCTTATATACTCTTGAGTTCGATAGTCTTTTTAGGTGTAATAGCTACGTTTTAAGACTATAACTAATATATAAACGTTCTCCGCGATCTCTATAAGCCCCTCTATTAATTACTTTATAAATTATTTACGTAGACGTTTTCTATCTTAATCTTTACCTAAGTAGTACCTCTAAATAAAAAATATATTACTGTAATAGAGAGTTATAATAAATTTAACCTATTTTTTAGTCTATTTATTCTAATAAGGTCTTCGTATACTTTTAGAAGCTCGTAGCTAATTAAAAACGTTTATAGTACCTATAAATAGATTATAATTAATTATAATCTTCGATTTAAGGACGAAAGTAGTAGTAAAGCTATCTAGTATAGTTTTAGTTAATTTATTAGCCTTAGTACGTTAGACTATAAGTTTATTATCATAAGAATTATAGACTATAGAGATGAAGGATATAATATTCTCTCTTTAGGTATCTTTTTAGACTATATATACTACGAGATTATTAATAATAAGAGTCGTTTAATAACCTAGAGGTAATTCTAATTCGAATTTATACTTTATTATAAGTAGAATAGATAAAAAAAACTAAGTATATACTTTCTTATAGTTCTATAAATATTAATATTAATCATTAATAATACTCTTTACTAATAGTATAATTATAAATAAGTTATTTACGTAGTAGACGTACGTATTTTACCTCTATTAATCTATCGATCGTTAATAAAGTATTTAAACTACTACTTTTTAAGGCGGTAGCCTTATTACTACGCCCTAGTTAATATTAGTACCGCTTTTTCTCTTTTATATTGTTCTAGCTAGTATATCGATCTCGATATCGTCTAAGAGTTCTTTTATATTATTTTAACTTAAGAATATTATAGAATTATATAATAGGCCTCTATAACTATAAAGAGTATAGATATAAAAGCTCTTATTAGCTAGTTTATACCTTATATAATCCTTATCTATTTTTCGACCGTAAAACTCGATAGTTAACTTATTAACTACTAGATAGCTTCTAGGTATTAGAATTAATTTTAAACGAGAGTATATAGTATCTAATATATTCTAAACCTTTTAAAACTATATAAGACGTTTATTACTAACTAAACTATCGCTATAAATACTTAAATATCTCTTAATTATCGTAAAACGTTAAAAACCGAGCCTCTAAGTCTCTAGCCTTAGTATCGACTAGAAATCTTATATCCGAGCTATTATAAGCGTACTAACGATTATTTAAAGACGATAAGCTATTTAACGCCGTATTTTAAGATCCGTAATATCTTTTTACTACGTTTTCCGCGTTAAATTAAGCTTAGTATTTATATTAGTATAACAAACGAGGAGGTCGAGAACGAGCTAGAAAAATAGTAAGAATAGTTAAATAGGCGACTACGACGTATGTCGTTAATCGCGTAACTCCTACTATTAATATAGTACGTCTAAATAACCTCGCTAATACGAGATATATTACTATAACTACTATCGAACGTTTACGATCGAGATATTTACGACTACAGTAGTCGAGGTCGGTTTAGAATTCGCCTCGGTAAGATCGCGTTGTTTACTTAAAATTTAAAGATCGGACTATACACTAATACTAGCCACTTTAGGTACACGATATTAGTGTACATAGATACGGAATGATAAGGCAAGTGTAATGATACTAATAATACGGTATAAAATGTACGCGGTGGCCAATAAATGTTTGCCGAACAACTAGGTATTGAACACTAGCGTGGGCATTTTGACTTTATGCCAATTGTTACATTCTGTAAGCGCAGGGGATACAGAATGATAAGGCGATTGTAACAATACCACTGAGACGACTATTGAACTACTGGATAGCCAGCAAATAGAAGTGGAACAGGTAGCGCGTTTTTTCGACTTTGGCTAAATGTCCAAAGTTGGTACCCGACAGGATAATGCTGAATTGAATATAAAGGCGGACAATCAAGCATGTATCTATGCTGCTTCCTCTGTCTTCATTTTCAAGATGCGGAAGAGATTGTGACGAGCCCACCAGGATCGCAGCTTCTTGCCGAAACAATAGACAGGGACGGCCAGGAGACAGAGAAATATTCCAAGGCCACCAAATACATTCATGATCTGAGCTGGACCGCTTTTAAAGGCCCAGTTGTTGATAAAATTACTGAACCCGTAAAAAATGAAGTTCTAACTCGTGTTAGCTGCGGAAACTTAGTGCCAGGAGGAAGGCGGTTCACCTTGAACAACATGGCAATGATGAATATCTCATTAGACTCGTCCCGGAAAGCATCCAGTGCGTACGCCGAGGCTGCAGATACCGCAATGACCACGCCACACTGCATGATGCCCCAAACAAAAGCGTTCAGTGGCCCAGCTGCCCCGGTATGCATTGTATACCCGAAGAGGAATGCCCCTAGGGCGTAAATGACCATGGCTGGTAACATCATCACCAGTCGAAATTCGGGTTCACTTGACAGTCAGCATAAATTGCGGAGGGAGGATCAGCCAAACACTTACTAGACGCCACTGTTTCGAACTGCCATGAACTTACCTGCTCTGTCAGACAAAAGACTCATGATAAATCCGCCGACCATGCCTCCAATAAACGGACCAGCACCGATGTAGGCGACTTGTGAGACATTGTAAAACCACGGAGGACCAGAAAACACCAGCGAAATGATAATCGAAGATCCGACATAAAAAGCGCTCACCATACCGGCGGCGACGATGGTGTAGCAAGCGGCTGGATTTAGTAGAGTCAAGAACGGGCCAAAGATAAGCTTGAAAATGTTGTCTCTTGAGTAGACCCTAGTGTAGACGGCCAATTCTTGAAAAAATGACTTCTTTGGAGGGACAGGTACGGTCTGAACGTCCCTCGAGATTGTTTGCTCCATAATCTTGTCGCTATCTCTTCGGTACGTACTAGTTCTTCGGGCTTCTTCCTCCATGTGTACAAGTTCTTCGATCTTCTCCTCTTCCTGAGTATCAGTGTCGTAACGATGATCTCTAATGTAGGCTGACTCAGGACAGAAGAAGAACAATAGTAGAAACTGGATGACGAGAGCGATCTGGAAGAGGTGAAACAGCCACAGCCAGCCGAGCCTGTCAAAGACAACGCCGCATATGATAGACGCAAGGCCAGAGGCAGCCAGCAAACAGAAGTTCAGAATTGACACTCGTAAGCCTCGCTGATGTACGAAGTACATGTCGCCGATGGCGGAGATAGTTAGTGATTCATAAGCACTTGTCGAGAAGCCTTGGATAATACGTGCTGCAAGAAGGTGGTTGTAGCTGATTTTCGATTGTCCGATTGCGGTTCCAATGATGTCAAAGAGAGCCGACACTAGAAAGCAGGATCGTTTACCGTATCTTCGACTGAGTGCACAGTACAAGGGACCTGAAGCTCCGGCAGCGAGGAGATTGTATCCAGAGAAAACGACCACGTTGGTGATTGGTGTGCGGAGTCTCTCTGCGATGGCGAAGTAGGAGGCATTAAGTAACGGACCCTACAATTTGTGAGCTGGAAGTGGTCATAAACGGGAGGAAGACATACGTTAGTACCGGCGTGGAGAACAGCTCCGAGGCACAAGATCGCGGTGATGACTTCTTTCTTCCAATGAGGCCAGTTCAAAGGGTCATTTGGGTCTTCACTGGGTTGAGGGTTTAAGACAATGTGCCCTCTTCCATGTTTGAGGCCAGCGGCACCCTCCGCATGTGCAGCCACATCATCGAGCAAGACTGTTCCCGGTACATGCGGTAGCTTACCGTCTACACAATGCGTTAGCAGACCAGCATGCGCTGCAGGATGATGGCGCTGCTTACCTGGTAAAATCCCGAGTGTCATTGTGAATGAGCACGATCGAACTTCGACTAAGGCCACTCAAAGCGCGCACAAGCGTATGCCAGTCTCAAGCAGCAGGCATTGTTCAGCGCCGGGTAGTGATATGATTAAGTACTCGAATCGGCTTTGTGATATGCTGAAAGTGGTTGCCCCGCACAATGGATCTCCCCACATTCCGCGCTTTCCCTTACCCCATCTTGGATGATGCTACGCGACGCTAACGGATATCAAATTCAAATCGTTGATCTAACTCCACTACCCAGGATTTACCACACCCGTAATTTACTACACCGCCTTCGTACCAGGTACCACGATTGACCAAATCGATTACATTGATTCTATAGGTCGTAGTTGGTCTATCACGCGTTGGAAGGGATCTATATCGACCTCAGAAGAGCACATAGCAGTCGTTAACGGTCCTAACCTCGCCGTTGTCGACCTTGTCGTCGTCGGCTACGCTCTGTTTTAGTAAATAGCGATCGTTAAAGCTATTAAACAGTTTTATATAACTCCCTACGATTAGTAAATATTAATTAATTCTCTGGTACGATATAAATTGTTCTAAATTTCGTAGACGTAGTATATCGTCGTCGTTATCGTAGTATATAATTAATAGTAATGATAGAACCTTTCTTAGATAATGAAGTACGATAGTAGCCGTACGAAATCTAGACAATAGATTAATTAAAAAGAGAATTAATTCCCGTACGTTCTAACAGTATAAGGAAGCGCTACTTCTTTATTAGTACAAAATCGTTTCGATTACTATAAAAGATTAACGTAGCTCGATATATACGCTTTTGTTAGGAAGAGGCGAACGCATATCTACCGTATAAGCAAAATTGGGCATGTGGAATTTCACTTTCGCCTTTTCTACAGCTTTAGATCTAAAAAGATAGTAAGATTATAGATAAGATAAAGTAGAATTTTATATACACCATTTTGCTTGTAAAGTAGAGACATATTCACCTAGAGCTCCTTTAAACGGGTGTTACACACCAGCCTGATCGCGGCCAGACAAACAGCGCAAACAGGGCCACCGAACGGCTACCGCACATTAGAAACCAATTAGAAGGAGTCCAGGGTGAACCTTACCTGATGAGGCAATAATGGCGACTGTTGTGTCTACTGCGCCTGTAGTAGATACAACAGACACAACAGACACAACAGACGTCCAGGTCTATAAATGTAGCTTTAGTTATAGTCAATCTCTAGATAGCCTCTTCGTAGTCA
Source organism: Neophaeococcomyces mojaviensis (assembly GCA_030247915.1). NCBI lineage: Eukaryota > Fungi > Ascomycota > Eurotiomycetes > Chaetothyriales > Neophaeococcomyces > Neophaeococcomyces mojaviensis. The sequence continues at coordinate 52,428 of JAPDRQ010000096.1, forward strand.
ACTGATATTACCTACTCACCCCTACCTTCCCATTTATTACCCATTTTACAACCTGTTCTAGTATTCTTAGTTAGCTAGCCTAGGCTTTATAAATACTATATATCTCGTAATAGTTAACTGTTCGCGGTTCTGCCTCGTAGCGCTTTAATTATCTCTATATAGTTCGTCGTTAAGAAGTAGCTCTAATAACGGAGTAAAATACGTTTTTAAGATACCTCGCTAAGATAAAATTGTTAAGAATAGCAACCCCAAAAAGGGGCTAGTTCAACCCAGGATGGACCAGTCAGTCCATAAGTGGAACCAGTTAGTTCAGTAGCAGGAAAGCTACGGAACCAACCTCTCTATTTCGTACCCCCTATAGGGGCTAGCTATTTATTTATCCCTGTTATAAGGTGTGTATATATAGGGACTATCGGCGCGTATATACAACAATAATAAGTTATTCACTTAGTATCTACCTACCGCTACCTACTAATCCTAATAAGTATAAGAATACTTGTTATAAAGATAATATAAACTTTTATCTTATAAATAAAGAAAGATAAAAAAGTAAAGACGCTTATATAAGTAGAATTATTAAAACGAGGTTAAGCACGAGGCCTTCTATATAGTATATATCTAGATTGGAAGGTAGTGGTAGGTAGATACTAAGTAAATGACTTATTATTGTTGTATATACGCGCCGATAGTCCCTATATATATATACACCTTTAACAGGGATAAATGAATGGCTGGCCCCTATAAGGGGTACGAAATAGAGAGGCTGGCTAAGTAGTAGGAAAGCCACTAAACTAACTGGTTCCACTTGTGGACTAACTGGTCTACCCTAGATTAAACTAGCCCCTTTTTGGGGTTGCTATTCTCAATAGTATATTATAGTTATCGATTAAGCTTTTAAGCTAAACGAGCTCTACTATCTAATATCTTTTTATTTAGTTAGTAATAAATAGTAAATTATACTAGGTTTACTTTATAATTTAAGTAGTAGATTAAAAAAATTCGAACTTAAGTATTTAACGTATCTATAGAGTTATTAATAGTTAAAGTTTTCAGCTTTTATAACGATACGGCCCTATTTAAGGCCTCGTTTTACTCGTATAGAAGCTCTATATTCGCCTCTTTTTAACGATAATTAAGTAGTTAAAGAATATATTATATATGAGTAGTAAGATAATTAATATTATCCTATTAATAAAGTATTAAAATAGTAAATCGTAGTAACGATACTATAGACTCGATCCTTTAGTTATATTAAACTAAATTCGCTTAGTTATATTTATTTAGATTAGAAGGTAGTAGTAAATAGATAGTAAGTAAATAACTTATATTATTATCTCTATAAGTCGATAGACCTAATATATATATATCTATAATAGATATAATAAATAGACTAGCTAATAATATATATATTATTCTATTTATAGTTTATTTTAGATCCTATATAGGTCTATATAGACTTCTACCTTACTCTTCTAGCTCTAAAAACCTCTAGTAGAGGAAAAGCTAAGTTATTACCGCTATATAGCGCTTCCGTATACCTATACGCGGCGCGCCTACTAAGTAGCACTCTTATCTACTTCGGTCTTAGCGCGTATATATACACAGCGAAAGGGTCTATTAAATTACTAAATTATCTACCTATTACTCTTTCCTAAAGTACGTACTTAAGATAATAAGTATATTTTATACGAAGCTAGTATACGACTCCTTTACGTTAATACCGCGCGACGAGTACGAGCGCGGTATAGTATTTCTGCTCTATTATAGCCTTCCTTCTTCTTTATCTAGATTCCTTTCTTACTTGTACGTAGACCGCTACCTTTTAGTGTAGCGTTATTGGACTTAGACCTACTCTTCTTTAACTACTAGATTTATTCGATACTTAAGACGTATCTTATAGTTATAAATTATAACCATCGTTCGTTATTATTTATTTAATACTAAGTATCTCTAAAGAATAAAGAGTACGTATAATCGATATAAGTTACCTACGATCGTCGTATAAGTAGAAACTTCGTAATTTAAGGTAGCTTATAACTCTAGTTAATATCGATAATATAAGGTCGATATTTTAAAGTTCGGTAGATCTCTAGCTATTAACCTAAGACCTAAAACCAGGAACTGTACCGTTTTTCTACTCTATTCGCCTATACGTACGACGCCGACGACTTAATACGTCTCTACGTTAGCCCTGTAAGTAGGTTACTAGGCACTCCTATGAGGAGGTACTATTAGGACTAGCGTAACATTAGGCCGAAAGATCGAAGCCTATTAAATCTAAGTATTATTATACCTATTCTATAGATAACGATATAACGTTTAAGGGATAAGAAGGTAAGACGGACCTCTTATACGATTCGTATAAGAGGTTCGTCAGTCTGGCTCTTAGTAATTCCCGAAATAGTAAGGCCGATTCTCTATACGATTCGTATAGAGAATCGGTCGGTATATTCCTGAACCTATTATTCCTAAGATTCATAACAGGTGCAGAGTCCGAATTCAGCGCCCACTAGCTAGTAATACTAAAGGAGATAGAAGAAGATTAGTTAGAGGTCTAAACTAACTAGATACAATTTAGAGATTAATAGATCTACCTACGGTTAGACCTACCTCTTTAGGACTTACTATTCTTAATAATAACTACGATAGTCGTTTAGTAGTAATAAATAATATGAACTATATAAAAGATCCTTAAACGTTTATATAGCCTTTTTCTTCGATTAGGCTAGCCTAACGAGTCGATTTAACTAAAGTGATTAACGAACTTAGTTAAAGGTAAGAACTCGATTCTAAAGAACTTTAGTTTAAACTTAATAATGTAAAGAAAAGCTACAGCGGGACAGTGTCACTCCGCAAAAGTGCAATTACACCCACGAAATGTAGTGTTTCTATCTAAATACTCAACACTTCTATAATCTACTAAGATCCTCTTCGTAATTCTTATAGAAATTTTAATAATAGCGATTAACTTAAGCTAGGTAATACTTTTAATTTTCGACTATAGGCTAAAGAGGTATAATCTTACCGTTAAAGTATAATTTCGGTATTATATCTAGCTATATTTAAGAAAAAGATTTTACAACGATTAGATACTTAATCCGAAGGGTGTCGCTCTTCCTCGCTCTTTTAAATCGTAGGTACATGAGCTTTACAGAGTTAAAGGTTGTCTGTGTTTGGATAGTCTTCGACTGTCGGCTGCGATAAGGTGGGCAACTATCCCCATCATTTATATGGTCAAAATAAACGTCACAACCCAGTCAGCAAGTAATGGTTATGAACGCCCAGTACTAAATCGAAATTCTACGTCACTGCAAATCGCGAAAATGGGCGCGGGAGCATGCGGGGAGTCTCCTTGGCCACAGCGCGGTCGACCCTGGATTATCCGCGCATGTTACTCATGTGTTCCACTGCGAACCGAACGTCTCAGCGATAACGCTTCCTGTTCTTTCTTGTAAAAACGGAGGTGCTCGCGCTGCCGGTATGTACTGATCTCGACTTGCATCGTCGCAATTAGCAACATTAGGTCCACACGACGAGTAATGGCAAGCCTGTATAAATTTCGTACAGATAGATTTATTCTGTAAGTAATTTATGAACCTGAGATGTTTTGCAGTCGGCTACAGCAAATTTGCCGAAAAGTGGGGTTGTTCGGATTCCGTCGAAAAGCATGAGAAGACCTTTAGTCCGAGGAAGAAACCCTTTCTTCCGGTATGAAACCTGCATACAGTGGCTGTCATAAGTTTGAATCCAAAGCCGAAATTCACCCGGTTTCTCGATCGACCTGCTGATCAACAACCGACAGTGCATTCTCTACAGTAATCTGTTACGCTCGTAGTCTACTTTTTAAATACGCTCCATTGAGTGATCTATCGTTTGATATAGATAAATCGTGGTGTCAGTACTTCGTGTACCACCCACGGGCGTCAATGCACGCCTGTACCCTCCGCATCATCGATATTATACAACCGTCAATATTCTCTTACGGGATAGCCAACCAGGACTGTTTAATCCCTTCCTGGAATGCGGCTACTGATACTCTTAATCGTCCCTAACCGCGAAGGTGTAGATAGTACTTGTTTAGGTGGTCCTTTAAAAAGGCCCAGCAGTGTTCGATTGGGGCAAGATCCGGCGAATTAGCTAGCCATTCTATTACCACAATTCCATTATCCCTAAACCAATCTATGATTTACTATACTATATAGATAGAGGCGCTATCCTACTGCTAGATTATACTAAGCTCGTAGATCTACGGGATCTAATCTTCTAGGACTTCCTAGTATAAGTTAGCCGAGTACCCCTCTCGAGGGGCTGCTTTATCTCGACGTAGAAAAAAGATATTTAAACGATCGCCTGCTTAGATCGCTACCTATATTATAATACTTAGATCCTAACCTTTCTCGTATGTAGAGATATTAGCTCTATTTAGTCGTTTAGCCTTATAGTATTAGGTCTAAGTTAGTTATTTTCCGGCGCCCCTTTCGACTAAATATTTATCAGTAAATACTACCTTTATCTAATCGTTTAAGGTCTAGTCTTTTCGCTCCTTATACTACTTTAAATGTACCTTCGTATAATTTATAGTAAGCGTAGGTCTTTTCTTTATTAACTAATAAGTAAGGTTAAATCCCTTAAGGATTCGGCGAATTATTAAGTCCGATATTTCGACGCTCGCTTCCTTATAAATATCATCGTACGAAGTATATAAAAACTTCTTTACTATATAAAGGATTGCTTTATAATCTCGTATAGAGGTCTTTCTAGGTACGCTAGGCCGTAGTCGTAATTTACTATTATATCGAACTGGATCGCGGCGTAAGGTCGTTTTTATAGTACTAAGTGGTTGATGCATCTCAGTACTTATCTTGCCTTGCGTTTGGCTAGTATCCTTCCGGGCCTTGATCTTACCACGTAGATATAGAGTTAACTCGGGCCCCTTCCTTCTATTACCAGAGATCTGTACGAGAGGCGTTCGTTGAGGCATAGTGTTAGATTGAACAGTAGGGCTCAAAATCAATGTGGAAGCCGCATTTGGAAAATGGAGATTTTGGATTCATATTTATGACGTAGTACTGTATAGCAAAGTCGTGTATCCTATTTGGACTGACATGGCATTCTCTTGGTTGTGAATTTCCTCTTGTTTCTTCTCATAAGTCTCTTCTCGTTGCCTTAACCTGCTGTATTTTACCATTCTGTTCGTTCTCCAGTCAAAGCACATGCAATAGAAACGGCTTTTCGGTATGGCTGCTCCAGTGGTTAACGGCGAAGCTCATATTAGCTCTAATGTTATTGACACCCCACTCCTGATTATTAAAGCTGGTTCAGCTGGTGTCTCTCGTATGCTTTCTTTCATACGCACTATACTTAATTACCGGGATGCTTATTCCAGCAGCGCTAACTACCTCCTAAACACCTCGAGTATATATTAGTAACCCTACTATGATTAAGTATCTACGCGATATCGGCCTCGAGTAGAAATTTCTTAATTTAGCCGTTAAGGGTGACTATATAGTTTATACTCGGTACATCAGGGACCTCACTGGATAATAAGTTATTAAGTATGGTTCTAGGCTTTACTCGATAGTGATAGAAGTATTAGGGATGCTAGAGCTGTGTCGAACAATAGTTAAGATATAACTTAGGTTGACTATAGAAGCTATGGAAGTACATAAGGAACTCGTATCTATATACTTATGAGATGTTCCCCGATTAGGCAACTTCAGTTAGTTAGTTAGTCGGATGGTAAGCTATCGTACTATCTTGCCAACTGACTAAGTATTACCTTATAGGGCCTAGTGTACTAAGGCCCTCTGACTTATACGTACTAGGCTTCTTCGCCTGACCTTTCTATATCTTTTAAGTTGCTGCCGTCCGACGGCCTGACCTGACCTAATCGTAATACGGTAGTGTTATAATATAATCGACGAGGAATACGAGAGATTTTAATTCTAGAGTAACGATCCTAAACGACGAGGCGAGTACGAAGGCACTAGTCCTTATTACTATATCGACCTTCCTTAGACCGTCTTTAAGCCTATTTTTATCCGAAGAGCAGCCGCTAAAGGTTAAAACGTAAAGGTTTAAAACGAGTTTCGTCGACTTTAAGTAAAAAGCGAACGGAAGTATTCTTAGTCGAATTCGAGACGACTTAACTAAGGCGAACTATTTTTGTTCGATTAAAGTACTTATTTAGCTGTAATAGAGCTAGAAGTTAAGTCCTACGAGAGTTAAAAAACCGCGAATCAAAAAGCTTGGTTAAGGACTAGCGCTAAACGTACTGATTAGGGTAGATTTAAGCGACTATATTAAAGCTAGAAAGGGAAACTTGCATTGGCTCTTTTAGCTAGAAAGAGAACATCTAAACTTCGTATAGAGTAGATTAATTAGAATATTCAGGCCTTAGTATAAGTATAGCTTCGATTTAAATAACTTTCTAGATATACTAATACATACCTAGGTAGATATTCATTCACTTTTCTAAGCCTAATACGAAAAAAAAACTAACTCACGAGAATTATATAAAACGATATAAAGAAATTATTAATCGAGACGATATTTTACTTAAGATCCTTATTATCTTAAAACAGTATATTAACGAGATTATCGTAGAGTACTATTCTAATGGAAATATCTTCTACCTAGGTAATACAATTTAAAGACACCCTTTCTTTAACGATCTAGGCTCTAATAATTACGTCTAAGACACTTTTAACCTAGTATAGAAGATTAAGTACGTCTCGTAAGGCCCTACTTTACTATCTTTACTTAAGACCTTTAGTACTAAGGAATAGCTAGTCGAAAAGGGTATCATTACTCGTACAAACCAGGGAATTCATAAATACGTATCTATATAAAAAGAGATAGGTTTAAGCGAGCTAATAGTTAAGAAGAGAATAAAGATCCTTAATAACCTTAATAAAGAAGCTATATCTAATGCTCGTAAGAGCAGAAAGAGAGTTAATATCACTATCGAAGGTACGAGCTACGAGTTCTACGGTATTAGCGTCGAGATGAACCATCGATATAAATCGTACGCAGTTTACGTGAATGATGATATTAAGGCCGGAAATTAGAAGCCTTCCTAGCGCGAAGATGCCATCCTACAGCATAGGACCAGTAAACACCCTGGCCACCGGCTGCCTCATGCGTAGTTAAACAAGACCGTACCGATAAAGAACTATACTTCCACCATTGACCTTACTGGACACGACAGGTTTACGTTTTTAACTGGCATCGGTGGCGATAAGTGAATTATGGTTTCTGAGAAGGTTAGCGAAGACTTAAGGATTGTGGTAAAAGGATACAGCATCGGCTGGGCCCAAGAATGGGTTGATGTCTATCGTGATTGGTATGTCCAGTGTGATCACCAGTGACCTGATTTGTATACTTACATATTGACCAGGGATTGAAAGCGAGAAGTCGAAGAAGACGGCTGTGTGCTAGTTCGCCCCGACCGGTACGTCTGCTGGCGGTCACAGAGCCTTTTGGACGATTGTGAAGCCAAATTGCGGACCGTACTGAACAGTATTCTTCAACAGTGACGGTATTGTTCGAGCGCGGCAGATTCTAACTCTGCACAATGCTATCCTTGGGGCCAAACTACACTTGGACCTTTCTGAAGACTCATCTTTCTAGCGTCTTATCAGGGAATTTCTTAATGTACAACCTCAAGTCCGGACAGCACCTGTACCTCCCTAAAGCTTATACTGAGTCAGCACCTTTAATTACATGACATTCATTGAACGTACCTTCCCCGAAGCATTCTTTCGTCGGTATACCTTCCTCTGATTACTTTGCCCTACATATGTCTCCGCTTGCGGAATATCTTGATCGATCTTCCTCTCCCTTTCTTATGTCTGATAGCACTTGCTCTGCCCAGACCCCTGACAGCAGTTCTTGTTGACACAACCAGACGGAACAGGTTTTCCTATGGTGGCTGCCTTCATTTGTCCTTTGCCATTCTCCAGTGACTTGAGCCAGAACTCCTTCCACAGAGACGTCTCCTCATCTTACTTACGATACTCGATGCCCACAAACACAATCGAAACACGAAAGCCACGGTATCCTCTCACAGAATATGCCTGGAACTACTGGGCTACACCAGGCTGCGAGCACAAGCCTGTGACTACCCACGTCGAAGAAACACAAGGACACGCCTGTGCCTCAACTAGCTCATTTAGGAAGTACGAAGCACTTCCTACGTCTATCTTACTAAAATTCAGTGTTGACGGTGCTGCAAGTGAATCCACACATTCCTTAATGAAAACTTGTTTCTGTGAACCTCTCACAGAATACCCAATCGGACTATCTCCCTTCCATTACCAATTTAATGCTTCACCATGTGCTGCCTATAGATGTGGAGCACCGTGGTCGAAGTAGTATCTGGCTGCAAGGTGTTGATAATGTTCCAGGCCATTGGAGTTGCCGTCGTACGCCTCCGACTAAGCTTCAATACCTTCCCTGACTTTGGTTATCGGTTCTACATCCTCAAACGTGACAACCTTGGTTGGTTGTGGCTTTGACAATGTCATCCGCATCCAGGGGGTTCCGGTGAATTTGGGCTCCATTCATCCTCATGCTCGCTCTTAGCTCATTTTGCGTCGACATATCCTTAGAAGAAAGATCTAAGAATGGCGCCTTTTCTGGGAGTTCGTCGCTAGCGTAGGAAACCCCTGGGATGACCATTTATAGTCGAGAGCGTCAAAATGGTGAGTTGCATGTTATGGGCGACGCCCTTCCTGAGTGCCAGCGTAGCGATCATCAGCGCATATTAAATGGGGTTATCGTGGTTTGCTTTAGGACGTATTGAAGTGCTCACATGATACAATAAGCTACAGACTAGGCGCCTGAGGTCGATGCCGCAGCAGATCGTAATTGTGTCACGGCTGAGCCTTTCGAGTACTACGACGTGTGAAGCATTGGCTCGATCAGAGACCCGTGTGACGCAACTGGCGCTGTGAAACAACGCGGTCCGCCACTCGGTTGGAAGGTGTATCCGACTCGAGTCGCATCCGGGAGACGCCTCTCAGCTGTGGACCAAGGGGTAGAGTCAGAGATTACGCTTGACTGCAGAACAGCTAGACTAGAAGACCTATATTCGGATGCTGCAAACGTCCAAAAGGTTCAGCACCAAGATTTGAATTGACCAAACCGTCAACGTATTGCTATTAGCTTGTGATCTCGTTACTGATAATGGGTGATATTATCAGTGTGCCTAATTGAAGTCGATCTCGGCACGTGTGTCGAGATCAATAGAAACACGTGCCCCCACCTGACGTCGCCTCAGGACCCGTTCTGTGCCTCCCCACGATTCTCCTCTGCTAGCTTCGAAGTGCCTAAGGCTGTTTGATTGTCCCACACAAGCTCGGCTAGGGTGAATTTATGTAAACCATTTATAAATTTTGTGTCACACAATGTTGGGATGGCGTGCTCGGAGTTTCCTTGTGCAAAAGGTGCAAGTATCATGCATCTCTGGATTGACTTGAGCATTCTATCAAGGTTCTGTACGCGTGCATCCATAATAGGTTGTTGATGCCATTTGATTCCTTCGAACATTTCTCACTTGGTCACCATGTCTTTGCTACGACAGCTCGTGGATGCGCTAAGTCACAACGTTTCACTGCTCGAAGCTGAATATGCACAGGATGGGAAAAACCTCCAACCGCATCTTTGGGAAGCCAAGCAGTTCGCTCTCTTGGACGATGTCGAGACACCAACTTCATCGCTTGAGTCGTTCGAGCTACAGCAAAAAATCATCGCTGATATGGAAGCAATCAAAGCAGTTATCACTCCGACTTGCAACAAGCTCCTTGAACTGAGCTTGTGCTACGAAAAGTCCCTGATGCTCAATTTGGCTTGTGATCTCGCCATATCGGACGCTATTGAGGAATTTGGTGGTACCGCCCACCTCAAAGAGCTTGCAAACCATGTCGGCATTAACGAACATAAACTAGGTACGACGATCCTCCATCGTCGAGAAAAGCGTTAACGAGAAAGGGCGTGTTCTCCGTGTATTGACAGGGGAATACGTGTACCAGGAGACCAGCCCTAACGTGTTCAAGAATACTCGGCACAGTATCTCATTGCTCAAGAAGTCTAAGGCACCTGCATTTTTGACTTTCACGTAAGTTCACGCCAGGTGCATCAGACGATCGATCCCAGAAGCTGATGTGATCTGGCCTTCTGCAGTACTGACGAAGCTATGGTTGGCTCTACTTCCATCTACCAAAATCTGAAGAGCCCCGATACAAAAGACTCTTTTGAAGCGAGCACAGCGCCTTTTGCACAGGCTATGCATCTCGATGGAGAATCATTCTTCCAGTGGGTTATGCGACCAGAAAACTTGAAGTCGGCTATTCGGCTCGGAGAAGGGGTTGAACCATGGTTGAATGCAAGCTTTGTTAGTTGGTCGTTAACTTGAGATTTGCTGACTTTGCGGACAGAGAATTACTCGTTCAGCACTGCTATATGACTATCCGTGGCATGAGATGGAGGGCATAACAGTTGTTGACGTGGGATGCGGTCCAGCTGATAGTGCTTTCGATATCATGAGGCAGTATCCCAAGCTGGCCCATGAGTGGATAATGCAAGACCTCCCGCCAGCCATTGGGAACTTGAAGAAGGCACGTACCTGTCGTTCTGGAGTGGTTCTATTACTGATCGCTAAATTACAGTCTATACCAGTCGACATGCAGGAGAAGGTCGAGTCTGGCGCTATAGCATTTGTTGAACAAGATTATTTCAAGCCCAATATCTCGAGAGGCAATCTCTGGTATCTACGCGGCGTTATGTGCGTTTCATCATGTTCAACAAGTCCATCAGTTAGTCCAGCATGCTGACTTGAGCAACAGTCGCGAGTATGACGATCCCACTGCCGTTCAAGTCCTCGCGCAAGTAGCCAAAGCTATGAGAGAAACTCCAGGGTCGAAAATGGTGATCAACGAGATACTCACTTCGAGTCCGGTCATAGTTCCGTCTTCAGGTCCATCTAGCTCGATTCCATCTGTTAATATTCCACCTCGACAATCGCTCATCTCAGGATTAGCAAATTTAATGACGTGGAACACTTATATTCTCATGGGAGGTAAGGAGAGATCTTACAACGAGGTCCAGTATTTGCTCCACATGGCCGGCCTTAAGATCTCGCGCTTCTTCCCATTTCGCACGTTCACGATGAACATCGAGTGTGTTCCAGTGTAGAAAAGTCAACGGAAGAATGCGCAAGGAGGAGCAGCTACGCAAGTCGATCAAGTCATAACAGGAATGCTGCTCGGATACTCATCTTCATAGCTGTAATACCTCCGTCTGAGCGGGCTTAACTCAGGACTACGCACTACACGCTACTCACTTGCCAAGACTGCCCGCGCATTAGCTACAGTTTGTGGGGACACTAAGACGACCTTATCCTCTCTGCGCACGCTTTGTAATAATTAGCGCGCCCCACTTTGATACGCCCTCCCACCGTAAATTATATAAGAAGTCCGTACAGTAATGGTATTATATTATGTATTATTAAGATCGCGGTTTACTATAATATTACCTATGTAAAGCTATAATATCGTCTTGTATAGACTAAACCTAGTGTTATAAAACTGTAGCGTAGTAGCGTAGTAGTAACTATTTACCCTCGCTACCCTCCCTTTACTATTAACGGTCCTTTAGTCTAATTATAAGATTATAGGCGTCGTAGTAGCTACCTTAGTAACCTCTTTTAATGTATAGCGCCTTTATATACTCCTAATAGTAATTATATATCTTACTACCTTAAAACTAATTTATAAAGTTAATAATCTCGTTAAGAAGCGTTCTTTAGGTATACTCTTATAATTAATAGTTTCTTTATATATAATAAGTATAATTACTATAATAAAAAGGTATATAAATCTTTTTATATTATAGAAGTAGTTCTTTAACTAGTTTATTTATAAAAAACTCGTAGCTATAGTTATTAATATAATTCGAAGGTTAGTATTACTACTAAATAAAAAATATATTATTTTAATAGTTATTAACTTATAAATTTAAGTATTTTCTTAAACTTTAAAGGCTAATTAATTATTTAAACTATTAAATATACTTTATATTAATTTACTTAATTTATAAAATTTATAAAGATATTATAATTAATTAGAAACTACTTAAAATATATTTAGTTGAATATAAACTATTATATTTATAAGAGATATTTAACTAGGTATTATTATAATAAATTATACTAATAAAAAATATTATATTACCTTATAAATAGTTATTTTAAATAATATAATTAATAATATCGTTTATAATTTAGATTAAAATAGTATTATTTAATAGTAACTATAAGAATTTATATATAATAATAAGTAGTAATATTGTGAGGAAAAGCTACAGCGGGACAGTGTCACTCCGCAAAAGTGCAATTGCACCCACGAAATGTGGTGTTTCCATCTAAATACTCAACACGCCCCCGGAAGCGCCACCTTTCCGTGCTGTACATCTTGTCTTCGGTAGGCTGACCAGGCCTACTCGCTCAGACTGGTATCTCGACATATGCTTGTCTGGCAGTGCATTCTTTTGATGATTCGAACACCCCACTGTTTTATCACGTGCTTGATCTGGCGGTGTGGCAGTGCGTCGCACTACCGTTGCGCCAACCTCTGTTGCTACCATGTGAGGAAAAGCTACAGCGGGACAGTGTCACTCCGCAAAAGTGCAATTGCACCCACGAAATGTGGTGTTTCCATCTAAATACTCAACAAATATTAAAAAATTTAATATATTTTTTTTTATAGTTTTATAAATTTTAATATTAAGTAATAGTAATACTTTTAAAAGTAATATATTTTTAAATAAGTTATTAAGAAAGTAAACGAAGAACTACTTATAATATTATATTTATAAACGTTTATAAAGGTCGTATACTATTATCTTAATAAATAAAAGATATATTTTAATTACTATCGCTTTTATAATACTCTACTTTCGTCTATTAAATAATTTAATAATAAAATTAATTATAAGTTCTTTTTTTACCTCCTTAATACTATTTTATTAAGAAGCTATTATAAAATTTTATATTAAACCTTTATAGCTTACTAATATATAGACTATAAAACCTTATTTAGTTAGTTTATATATTAAATTATAAACTATTATAGTTCGTTTATAGAATTTAATTAAAGACTCGTTAGTATAAATATAATTAAACGGTATTAATAGCGTTTAGAATACCTACTATATACTTTCTAGGCTACTTTAGACCCTTTAATACTATAATTTACCTTTAAAGAGCGCTTCTATGTTATTTATTAAATAAATAAAGTATTTAATTATAAGAAAGCGATTAAGAGAGAGAAGTTTAATTAATAACCTTCTTAAGAACTAAAAATATTAAAAACTAGTTTTTCTAGATCTAAACTTAGCTATATTAATATAATAAACTATTTACTACTTTATCTCGATCTTAAGGATCGGCCTAACTAAATAGCCTTTTTATTATTACCTTTATATTACTATATTAGTATAATACAGTAGTAGGTTAAATATTTAATTAAAAAATAATAAAAACAGTATCGACGACGATAGCGTATTATAAATAACGCTTTTTAATTTAAATAATTTATAAAGTATATCTATAGGAGGTTAATAATAGAGTAATACTATATTAATTTACTCTTAAGCCGAATCTACTATAATACTTATAATTTAAGACGTTAAGTTAGGTTATTTAACGCGATTATTAAATCTTAAGTTTTAACGAAAATATTATATCGCTACTAAGCATTAGTAAAAGTTATTTTTTAAGGGTAAGATAAGTACTAATGGATAGAGTAAATTAAGGTAATTCTAATGGTATAATTGTTATTATTAGAAGTTACTATTTAAGGTCGCTGTCGCTATCGATAGTAAGGTGGCTGAAACTAGCGTATAATATTTGAGTTAGAGCTAATTGTTATAAAGCGTACGCGGAGAGGATAAAGGTCTTTCCTTATCCTCTCGGGTACCAACATTTAACATTTAGCCAAAGTCTAATAGTACACGCTAGCTGTTCGACTACCTATTGTTTCACTGCCATTTGCTGGCCCCCTCGTAGTCCGATGGTCATATAAATAGTATCATTCGAATCGCCTCGTCGTCTTGTATCGTCTAGTACTAATATCTTATAATTAAAATGGTTAGTATAGGTGAACAGCTCGATCTTTAGATCTTAAGTAAACAACGCGATCTCTCTATAGCTAATTTAGAGCCGATCTCGACCCCTACGGTAGGTAATATCTTACTCTAGGACGCTCGTACGTAGTTATTAACAGTATTACCGTATTAGCGACCTCCGATAGAGGTGGAATACCGTAAATAAACGTTAGTTAACCCTTAAAAGGCGTCGTAGTCGTCGATATAGTTATTTTTAATATTCTTTAAAGAGGTCCTCTAACTAATCGTTTACTATACTAATATCGTCGTAGGGCGCGATAGGGGTCGTAAAATACTATAAAAAGAGGTTATAGAGGTCGAGATACGTTATTAGCTTACTTATCGACTTTATATAATTACTTACGTATTTACGAGGGCTAAATAGATGTAAATCTAGACCGAGGGAGGTATAGTAGCGTTACGCCTCGGTCGATAACGATTTAAGGTAATAGAGCGATACTTAAGCGTCTATAGCGATAGTATAACTAATAATCGATCTATTATTTAGTTTAGTAAAGTATAGGCCGTATTAAACGCTGTACGAACGGCCTTAAAGTCTTTCCTTATTCCTAGTAGCTATTTTAACGAGTCCTCTATTAAGTTTTACGGTTAATATAGGAATAAGTATAAGATAAGGTATAAATTAGCTAATAAGGGCTTTATAGTACTTACGTTCTATAGCTATAAAGGCTTATTATATAATTTTATTATATCTAGAAGCTAAAATGGCCTAAAGGGTATTAAGGAGGGTGTATTCTTTAGTATACTAACTAGGACGACTCGAGAACGTAAGAGAGTAATAACGAGCGACCTTAGTTAGGTAATATCGCTTCTACTATAAAAATTAGCTATCTAGATACTCTATAAGCGAAATACGACTAATTAGAGGGAGCTATCTTTCGTTTATTACCTTAATAACCTATTCGTTAATATTTTACTATTAAAGGCGCTATTAGCGGTTAATATTAATATATATAGAATAACGAAGGCTAATACGCCTAGCTTTTTATTAATATTACTAACGATTAAGTATAAGTTCGGTAAGAAGATAAAGAGGAATTAGTATAGAAGCCTTATTATCGAAGATATCACTAACTATACCGTCTAAAATAACTTAAATCGAGGTATTATCGTATCCTTTTTATCGATAATCTATCTACCTCGAGCCTCTAAAAGCGTCTACCGTAAATCGCGTAATATTCGCGTTACTAGAGTTAACTAAATTAGTTATAATAAGCCTCTTCTAGTTTAGTTAGCTATCGCGGTCGATTATAATAATTATATAAGTAATACCGACCTTTATAATTATCTTAGAGCGTATAAAAGCGTCGTAAGGCTATAGTAGAGGCGCTAATTAGTTAAATTTATCGAATTTATCATCGATATTACTTAAGTTAATACGTATATTATCTAGAGGCGATACTAAACCGAAATTAACGATATTATACCTATACGCGAAACTTTTCTTACTATATTAATAAAGGGCTTTATTAAGGTTAAAGAGGAGGTCTATATACTAGTATAGATCTCTAAACGTAATTACTACACCTAAAGAGAGTATTAAACTCGTAGGTATAATAGGCGCGGTCCTCTAAACGAGATTACGAACTTTAAGGGTAAAAAGACGTACACTAGTAAGACCTACGATCACTGTACGTACTATTAAAAGTATCTATACCTACGGAAGGGCTACTAAAGGGCGTATCACGATGAAGAAGGCCTTCTGATCAGGCCAGAGGATCGATATTAATAAGAGGAGGTCGATACCTACACCAGGCGACGTCGACCTCGTTTTATGACACCAGGATTTGTCTATGCAAGGCCAAACCGCAGCCTTAAACGCGTAATAACCCATAGAATCAAGATCTGGTACACGTACAATATTATACTCATTGCAATGAGATTATTTCTATATAATAACCACCAGATGGTGCTCCCGCGGTAGAGCCGCTAAATGTCAAATCTTGGTACCCGAGAGGATACCCTTTTAGTGATAATTAACCTTAATATAGTAGTATACACTACTACCTACTAGCACACGTATAGAAAGTGTGTGTACTATAATTCTACGTCGTATATACGTGATAAAGCTAAAAGTTAACGTATTCTAAATATATATAGGAAAATCGAGATATTAATAGTTCTAACCTTACTGGCTACCCCTTTACTCTCTTCTTATCGCGTTACTCTCATTACTTACTATAGATTTATATTTTCTTAACTTTAATCGCTATTACATCATCTATTATAGTAGTGATTAAATCGTAAACATAACTCAGCTATATATATAAAGAATTATTTATCTTCTACTCTTCGCCTTTAATACTTTTAGCTATTACTAGAGCTTCTACGGGTTAGGAAAAATCCGTACTAGTTACCCGACCCGTAGGGTAATAGAACGAGTTTCACCAGTCTACGCCCCGTCCCGTCACCCGTACGGGCGGGTAATAGATTATTATACCACGACCTAAAACCCGTTCGGGGTCTCGTTTAGTATAGAGCGCGCTAATATATACTATATATAGTAGTATTGTTTAGAAAAATGGAATAAAACATCATTTTAGATTATTAGAGTTAAGCTAAACCTAATATAGAGAGACTTAGTATAGCTTAGTAAAACCTAACCTAACCCGCCATATATCCCGTACGGGTCGAGTTTAGGCTTAGAGTATATCTCTTAGGCCTAGTTTCTTATACGGAGGGGTTAAGGTTTTCTAAGCCCCGCCTCGAACTCGCTCTATAGAGAGGTCTAGCTATCGTTTATATCTAGCTTTATATAGTTATTAAGAATAGCAACCCCGAAAGGGGTAAGCTAAACCTAGGGTGGACTAGTTAGTTCACTAGTGGAGCTAGTTACTTTAGTGGCTTTCCTGCCACTTAGTTAGCCTCTCTATTTCGTACCCTCTATAGCGGCCAGCTATTTATTTATCCCTGTTATAGGTATATATATATATAGGACTATCGGCGCGTATATAGAACAATAATAAGTTATTTACTTACTATCTACCGATCGCTACCTTTTAATCTAAACAGTGCCTAAGCTATAAGGTATAGTATATAGGATTAAGAAAAATAAACATAGTAGTTTAGCGTGGTTACCAATTAGGAGACACTAATATCGTGATAATTTTAAAGATAGTAATAGAAAGAGAGAGAAGGAATATATAAAGGGGTATATTATATAATTTCTACTTATAAAACCTATATAATATTTATCAGTAGACTAGAATACTTAAGGGAAAGGCGAAACGACGAAAGACTACGATGACGCAGTGTATACTAATAACAAATATTTATAGTCTAGAAGGTGGGCTAGATACACTAAAAAGCGGTGAGCGATATTTAAGATCGGTATCTTAGGACTCTTAGGCAATAATAACCTAAGAACCTAACAGTTAAGTAGGTACCCGGTCTAATGCCTCACCGTGGTAATGCATCACTTTTTACCGCAAAAACGCGTATTCTTGGCAGTCTATACCTCCTTCTCTAGAATAGCTAGAAAATTCGGGTTTTGATATTACTATAAATTACTATTGTCTCTAGAACTATATACCTAATTTTTAGAATTATTAATATTATTCATTACTATATTACGCGTTAAATTTTTTACACCTTAAAACGCGTTATTTTATCTTCGTAATTAAGTAGTATAATTATTTATTTAAGTTATTAAAACGTACCGATAGTGTTCTAGATCTTATATTCAAAATATAGTCTTTTTTTCTCTACACGTTCTCTAGTTATTAAAAAAAATTATAAAAGTGGAGCCTAAATTTAGTTATACTCCCCTAACTCTAATGTATATCGAGATAAAAACTTGAAATTTAGAATATAATATCTTTAGTATAGTCGGTATATTTTAGAACTTTAAGATATATTATATAAGCTATATTTAGAAACTTAATTTAGTACGTAAAAAAATCAACGCGTATTATCTTTATATATAATAACTTTAAGTACACTATTTCATTATTATCTATATAAAACACGTAAAGGTATCTATATCTTAAAAACGAAGTCTAAACTATATATATAGCGAAAGTTATAGACTGCCAAGAATACGCGTTTTTGCGGTAAAAAGTGATGCATTATCACGGTGAGGCATTAGACCGGGTGCCTACTTAACTATTAATATGGAAGTAAAAAGCTATAAACTGGAGAGAACTATTATACAAATTATATATAAATGTTCTCATCGCTGTGGCTAATAGTGGCTGGTGCATGTAGGCAGTCTTCTGAAGTCGGTAGCGGGCAGTGGGTAGTCTGAGTCAAGTTCGTCTGAGCACTTACTCCGCACGAAGAGAATAACGACACGTGCTTCGGATAGGCCAGCCGATCCCGGACGAAGTCGGTGTGGGGTTGAAACACACGATTCCGCCTGTCTCTTGTGGGGTAGGTTCGGGGATACTGCTTCTCGAGCCATATGTACAACCGTAGAGAACACACTCCCAAGCCGGCGTCGAGTGGGTGACAGCCACGACCGCTTCGACGTTTGTTGTTTCGAGTTTTCCTCCGCCGAAACGAACCCAAAATCTGAATTTACATCCTATTTCCACTTATTGTGTTCGACTGAACAGTTTGCACTCGTGCAATGCACCCTTTTTATTGCTTTGGCATGTTCGTCCATTGATAGAATACCAATGCAATCAGCAAGTCAACTCAATCCAGTATAACTTCAAGACGTAAACCAGTCGCACTCACCGCAAAGCCCTGCGGCTTACATCTCAGGCCACTGTTCCCGTGTCGTAACAATCCTTACAATGGATCTATCAGGGTTGTCCATACCTAGGCCATTGCAGTGATCTCTTTGGGTTAATAGAGTTGCAGATCTGCCATCGTCACCGGCGCTGCCAGTGGCATCGGAAAGGCTATAGCACTTCGCTTTGCCGACTTCAAGTGCTTTCAGCTTTTCCTAGTGGATGTTGACACTAGGGGGCTAGAAATCACCAAGTCGCAAATTCAACAGAAGATATCTTCAGCAAAAGTTGTCACCAAAACTGTCGACCTAACGCAAAATCGCGCTGGAGAAGACATTGTTGAGTCAGCGGTTAGCGAGTTCGGACGGATTGACTATCTGGTGAACTGTGCTGGCACCCCTGGTGGCTTCTTTACAGCGGTCGACACATCACCGGAAATCTTCGATAAGGTTCAGAACCTCAACGTAAGAGGGACCTGGCTTCTGCAGCGAGCGGTCCTTCAACAGATGCTTAAGCAAGAGTGCGTTGACAATGAGTATGTTTCTTCTCTCGAGCAATTGCTTTAGTGCCTTGATGGAAACTGATATAGCCAAAAGACGTGGCTCAGTAGTTAATATTGGATCCATGGTGTCTCATGTCGCTCAGCCAAGGTTATCTGCGGTGAGTCATCGCCATCCAAGCTGCGAGTATTAGCTGACCATATTTACCAGTACATAACTTCGAAGCATGCCGTTCTCGGCATTACCAAAGCAGATGCCATAGATTTTGCAGCTAGAGGTATTCGCATCAATTGTGTAGCACCGGGCTACATTGAGACCAACCTCGGTCGGGCAATACCACAAGAGATTCGAGATCAAAACCTTACTCCCATCATAGAAAAGACGCCCATGGGACGACCTGGTCGACCCGATGAAGTTGCTGATGTTGTGGTATTCCTTGCAAGCAAACTCGCCTCATATGTTACCGGAACAAGCGTCGCTGTGAGTGGCATTCCGCTGAGTACATGGATTCATTCATGCTAACACTTGGAAAGGTCGATGGTGGCTATACAGCTGCATAACACGCTGTTCTGGGATAAGGCATCGAACGGTGGTTATGTAGGCAACAGGCATGATCGTATTTTTTGATTGCTAACATACCATCTAGATTTGCGTTATTCATTAAGGAGAAGAGTGGTAAATCCTAAGAATATATATAACCTTACACCTTCTTCGGTTACTAAGTGGAGTCCTTTAAGCCGTGATTGTGATATAGTATGCTATGCTTGTCTGCCAAACTAATATAACTCTGAAACCTCCATGCTTATACTCAGTTGATGTCACAACAACCGAGCTTCCATTTCAAACCTGACCATCGTAATCCTTCGCCGACATTGTTTATCATTATGATTTGTTCTGCAAACAAGCACCTCATGCCCATTACGCTTCTTCGTGACCACCGGTTGTCGCAATCATCAATTTCTTATATGAGCAATTATTGACCTAGTCTACATGATATATTACGTGACGTAAAAGGCAAGTCCTCTTTATAGGCTTGTTCTTAAAAAAGCTTACAGCGAACGTTAAAGGTCTTCTTCGAATGATTTAAGATAGACATGAGTGTTAGGTGAAGCGTAGTGAAATATTTAGGGACAATCAATTTTCTATATGCTTACGTCGAAGTATCCTATACGTTGATATCGGCCCTTACGACAAAAGTCTAGAGTACGTGCCGCGATGGAACTACTATCGAGGCCATATGATTATTGTATATGCCCCGGTTCTACGAAAAGTTAGGCGGATGGAATTTTGTGTATGGACCGGTGAACAGAATAATAGCTATCTTCTCAACGCACGCTTTGTGAAAATTAGCGCAAAGCCAAATTGACACGCTAGCTGTTCGACCCATATTGTTCCACCTGCATTTTCCAGCCACCACGTAGTCCAATAGTCATTTCAATGGTATCATTGTATTTGTCCTGTCTTTCTGCATCGAATGGTATAGCTATCGTACGTAATATGGCCGAGTTTAATGTGTAGCAGCGATATGAAATTTTTGTCGAAAACCAGGGCGTGTCTGGCGATGCACCTCTAGATCCCACCCTAGACCTTAAAGTCGGCGATATTACACCACAACTAATTAAAGAGCACTTATAGGTAGGATTACCGTAGTATATACCTCCTATAAAAGTTCTCTATCGATCGTTTAAACTGGTTAATCAGTCGCGCGGCTCGTTATCGCCTATTAAACTGTTCCTTCTAATTTTTTAGTCGAGTGGTCCTCCTAATGCTTCATTATATAAATATAGCTATTTAAGGCCAATAGTAGAAAGGTCGTTCGATTAGGTAGTTAATAGAGGTTACGATTAGACGCTAGATAGCTATTCGTATCGAGATAGCTAAGTTTAGAGTAAGAAATATAAGTTTTAAAAGTAACTAAGATCGAAATAATACCTCGATTAAATAACTAAGTATTAGAAAGAGACGAACGTATATCTATTATATAAGTAAAATTATATATATAGAATTTTACTTTTACCTTTTCTATACTAAGTCTTAACCGCTTTTTAATAATTAAATATTTTATATATTTATATAATAATAAAGTAGTATTAGCTAAATATAATTTATAGTATTAAAAGGTTTAGAATAGTCTAAATAGCGTATAATAGGCTTTCTAGTAATTACTAATTTCCTTTAATTATATTTACGTTAACGAGAGTACGATTAAAAACTATTAATATATATATTAGGCGTACGATCTCTCGTATAAGCTAATAAAGCGCGGGTTTATAATCTATTCTCTTACTAGTTATAGCGGTATTATATATAACTTTATAGTATTCTTAAGATAATATAGAATAAAGGAAGTAAAAAGAGGTATTAGTATTAAACTAACTACTAGATTAATAAGAATAGAAATCGTTAACTACTAGATTAATAAGAATAGGAATCGTTAACTACTAAGGCTAAAGCGTAGTTAAAGTACACCTTCTACTACTTAAGTTAATAGTATATAAGCTTTACGAGGTCTTATAGATAAGATTTCTAGACTAGAAGTATATATACTTCGTTAATAACGCCTTTATAAACGTATTATTAGCTAGAGTATTAATTAGCCTTAATATTAGCCTTTATAATACTATACGTAAAAACTTAAAAGGCTTTTAGTAATACTATAAGCTATTAAGTATAAATATTTATATCTATTAGTCGAAAACCGCCTAGTTAGTAAAATAATATATTAAAATATTAACTATATAGTCTAAAATAACTATCTTAATAGTAATATTATATTCTTTATTAGTATAGTCTACTATAATATCTTTATTATTAATACTACTAAATTATATAAGTTAATAAATACGATTAGAGCTTATTAAAAAGGCTTTATATAACTTAATATCGATTAGTTAGCTATTTTAGTTAATTATAACACCTATATAGGTTCTATAGACCTTACTAATTAATATAAATCGTATTTAATTACTAAAATTACGGGCTAACGTAAGTAGATAAAGAAAATACTCGAGTTTATAATCGATATATATTAGATTAATATCTACCTAGTTTATAACCGTTATTAACCTCTATCTTACGTATAAGACGATAGCTACGAGCTATTTATTAAAGAACTAGTCGCAGGGCTAATTTACTAGTAAGAGGAAGTCTATACACCGTAGGAGAGGATAAAAAGCGTCTACTATTCGTGGAGAGGCTGTTAACCGCGAGCGTATACTAGGCCGACGCCCTTAGGCCGAGTTATTAATAATATAACACTTACTCGCGGTGAGCGTACCTTCGATTAGTATACAAAGTGTGGAAAGGCATTCTGTATTATAAGAGGCTGCTGGAGGGCGTATTATGACCATTATGACCTGCCCACCAGGCCGTAACATCGCTATTGAAGGCGTGGTGGTGATTTTGACGCATTGGCGATGGCTAGGCCGTTTTATGACACCACGAATTGTCTATATAAGCCCAAACTGCAGTTTCACTGCTGACTCGAGCCATTGAATCGCGATATCTAACGTACAATACGGTATTCTCTCTGTGTGGACTTGAACTCTACGTAATGACTATGGAGTGGCAGTCGCACAGTGGAGCCGCTAATTTTTATAAAGCGTGCGTTGAGAAGATCAGGCTTACGCGGCTAACCGTTAAGGATTAGCCGACGGCCTTTACGACGCGATGTTAATATTTAGCGGCAAAAAGTCGAGCATTCTAATAGCGAAACGGGTTATAGACCTTTGGATTAAGATCGAGTACGAAGGGTTGTAGGTGTATAGCTAGCTATAGTACTACGTTATTAATCTATATACACATAGACTTTTTTTCAATTATATTAACACAATTTTTAATACTGCAGTAGCAGTTAAGGGTGTATATTTTACGATTACGTATAGAAGAAAGAAGTTACTTAGCATATAGACCGTGACTATGATACTATAACTATCTACTATACTATTCTTCTTCGCATACGGAATGCCTAATATATAATAATCTAGCCTCGAAGAAGCTAGGCCAAGAATACTAAGGTTAGAAAAGCGATAAAGTGCTTATTCTACTTAGTAAAGCTAGGACTAAGCACGGTAAGCATATAGGGGATCTTACTTAGTATAATTAAGATGCTCGAAACTGAGTATACTAAATATAGTAAGTACGTAGTATATATACTGATCTAGTTCTAGGTATTCCTTAGATATTCTCTTATTTAGAGGTTAACCTAAGTTATATCCTTATTCTTATAATTCAAGTACCCTAGCACTATTAATTAACCCTTATACTCTATAATCTAAACCTAGCTCTAGTCTAGCCTAGCTTTATACTAAGAAGAGCTATACTATAATAGATAACTACGTAGTATCTATAAACTATAATCGACTAACCTATTCTATTATATACTACGTATAACTACTAGAGTAATATTAACATACGTAGTTATTCCTACGATAGTACCTTAGTTAAAACTTATTCATAATAACTCTACGCTATACGTTAGGTATAGGCTTTTTCTTTGATTAATCTAGCTTAACAAGTCGACCTAACTAGGGTAATTGACGGACTTAGTCGAACGAATGTTTAAAAGTAAGAACCCGATTCTAAAGAACTAGGGTTTAAAAGAAAATCGAATAGGCTACTTAAGAGGTACTCGGATCTATTACGAGTTAGAATTAAACCTAATTCGTTATATTAAATATACTATAGAAATAACGATCGTAATAGTTTTATTTATTTATTTATTTATTTATTTATTTATTTATTTATTTATTTATTTATTTATTTATATTGATCGATACTCTTTCCTTAGAGTATATAAACGAATACGTATAGTAATAAAGATAATTTTCGGTACTTTACGTGTACTACTTTTAGCTATATTATAATTAGAAGGTAGCGGTAGGTAGATACTAAGTAAATAACTTATTCTTATTCTATATACGCGCCGATAGTTCTATATATATTTATATACCTATAATAGGGATAAATGAATAGCTGGCCGCTATAGAGGGTACGAAATAGAGAGGTTAGCTAAGTAGTAGGAAAGCTACTAAAGCAACTGGCTTCACTTATAGACTAACTGGTCTACCCTAGGTTAAGCTAGCTCGTTTTAGGGTTACTATTCTTAATAATAAAATAAATATATAATTAATAAAATCGATAATTTCTACATAATTTAAACTTTTATTACTTCTTTTAAAGAGGTATAATCTATTAATATAATTATTAATATTTTATTTTTTTAAAAAGCTTACTATCCAATCTTTAATTAACTTTAGTATTTTTCTTTTACGAAGATTATATAATAGTTTTAGACGCTAAAGTCGAACTCTATACCTCCTTATAAAAGCGCCTAGTAACCTACTTATAGAACTAATGTAGAGATATATTAAGTCGTTAGCGCCGTACGTACGGACGAATAGAATAAAAAAACGATATAGTTCCTAGTTTTAGGTCCTAGGTTTAATAACTAAAGGCCTATCGAACTCTAAGATATTAATCTTACCCTATTAATATTAGCTAAAGCTATAAGCTATCTTAGATTACGAAGTTCCTATTTATATAAGCGTTTATAAGCGACTCGTACCGACCGTATATACTTATTATCTTTTAGAAATACTTAGTATAGAATTATAACGAATAGTAGTTACGATCTATAACTATAGGATATATTCTAAGTATTAAACGAATCCGGTAGCTAAAGAAAAGTAGACCTAAGTTCGATGACGCTATACTAAAAGATAACGATCCACGTATAATTAAGAAAGGAATCTAAATAAATAAGAAGGAAGGCTATATTCTAAGTAGAAATACTATACCGCGCTCGCACCTACCGCGCGGTATTAACGTATAGGAGTCGTATACTGGTTTCGTATAGAATATACTTATTATCTTAAGTACGTACCTAGAGAAGAGTAATAGATAGATAATTTAGTAATTCGATAGGCCCTTTTACTGTATATATATACGCGCTAAGACCGAAGTAGGTAAGAGCGCTACTTAGTAGGCGCGCCGCGTATAGGTATACGAAAGCGCTATATAGCGGTAATAACTTAGCTTTTTCTCTACTAGAGGTTTTTATAGCTAGAAGAGTAAGGTAGAAGTCTATATAGAAGTATATAGGATTCGAAACGGACTATAAATAGAATAATATATATATATATATAAAATAGTCTTTAGTATACGACTTTACTAAATAATTTTATTATATTAAAGCTTATAATCGTTATTATTAAGAATAGTAATCCTAAAAGAAGTAAGTCTAATTTAGGGTAGACTAGTTAGTCTACTAGTAAAGCTAATCAGTTAGTAGCCTTCCTACTACTTAACTAACCTCTCTCTTTAATACCCTCTATAGGGGCTAGCCATTTATTTATCTCTATTATAGGTGTATATATATAGGGACTATCGGCGCGTATATAGAGCAATAATAAGGTATTTACTTACTATCTATCTACCGCTACCTTTCTATCTTAATAGTTATTATTAGATGTTTTATTTTTTACTTTTTAAATTAACGTAGACTAACTTTATTATATTTAATAAAGTTAATTTTATAAATCGATTTAAGTAAGCTTTATATTACGTATTTAAGAAAAGTAAAAAACGTTTTATTAATTTAATAAATCTTACTACTATAATTACTTTATAAAAGTTTTTTAATATATTAAATAGCGCGACTAGTTTATATATAAACGAGTTTATATAGTATTAAGATAGAAAGGTAGCGGTAGATAGATAGTAAGTAAATACCTTATTATTGCTCTATATACGCGCCGATAGTCCCTATATATATACACCTATAATAGCGATAAATAAATAGCTAGCCCCTATAGAAGGTACTAAAGAGAGAGGTTAGTTAAGTAGTAGGGAGGCTACTAACTAACTAGCTCCACTGGTGGACTAACTGGTCCACCCTAAGTTAGACTTACCCCTTTTAGGGTTACTATTCTTAACAGTTATCTTAGGGCTCGTACTTAGTTATACTTAATAAGACTAAAGGAGGTATATAAAAGAGCGAAGACTTAGGTATATCGATACGAGATTTTATTAGTTATATTATATTTAAAAGGTTTAAGGATAATTAAATAGAGGAGCTATTCTTATTTAATATTTCGATAGAGTTACTATAATAGTTAGTATAATACTTATATTTTATACCTAATATACTTATTTAACTAACTATCTTCTATAATAGCCTTAAGCCTAGGCTTCTTTTTAGCTACTTTAGCCGAAGAAATATAAGCTTTACGTTTAGATATTTTATTAATAAGCTTAGTAAGAATAAAGCCGTTATAAAGGATTTACGAATTATACTAATTAAAGTACTTAATAAGTTTAGAGGTCTACGTAATAGTACTAGGTATAAGTAATAGTAGTAGTAATTACGTAAAAAAGAAGACGATTAATAATTAAATTAATTAACTAACTAATATAGGTGATTTAAAGCTTAAAGTAAAGATTTAAAAAAAAGTTATACTAAGACTAAAATAAAGTATTTATAATCTTAGTAATATTTTTGATATTTATATTAACCTTTTTTTACTAATTATTCTACTCTTTTATTTATATATATTTTACTAGTTATCTAATTAAGTCTCTTGGGCGCTGAAGCTGGACTCTATACCTCCTTATAGAAGCGTCTAGTAACCTACTCGCAGGGCTAACGTAGAGACGTATTGAGTCGTCGGCGCCGTGTGTACGGGCGAATAGAGTGGGAAAACGGCGCAGTTCCTGGTTTTGGGGGTCCCAGGTTCAACAGCTAGAGGCCTACCGGACTCTGGGATGTCGACCTCGCCTCACCGACATTGGCCAGAGCCACAGGCTACCTCAGATTACGAAGTTCCTACCCGTACGGACGGTCGCAGGCGACTCGCACCGACCGTACGCGCTCATCGCCCTTCAGAAACACTTAGTATAGAACAATAACGGACGGCAGTCACGATCTATAACCACAGGATACGCCCCGAGTATCGAACGAATCCGGCAGCCGAAGTAGGCCTGAGTCCGACGACGCTACGCTGAAAGGTAGCGGTCTACGTACGATCAAGAAAGGAATCCAGATAAAGAAGAAGGAAGGCCACACTTTGAGCAGATATACCATACCGCGCTCGCGCCCGCCGCGCGGTATCAACGTATAGCAGTCGCATACTGGCTACGTACAGGATGCACTTATTATCTCGAGTACGTACTCTAGGGAAAGAGTGATAGGCAGACAATTCGACAATTTCAATAGGCCCTTCCGCTGTATGCGTGCGCGCTAAGGCCGGAGCAGGTGAGAGCGCTACTGGGCAGGTGCGCCGCGTATAGAAGCGCTGTACGGCGGTAACAACTTAGCTTTTCCTCTACCGGAGGTTTTTATAACTAGAAGAGCAAAGTATAGTCTGTATGGACCTAAATAGGACTCGAAACGGACTTTAAATAGAACAATATATAATTAAGTCTCTTATTATATTAATTAATATATTTTTATATAGCCTAAAGTATAAATATCCTCGCCTTCTTAATTTAAATATTATCGTAGGGATAATTACGTATTATAATATAACGCGGAAATATACGTGATTTAATATAAGGAAGGTTAGTTAAGTAAAACTTATAGCCTCTCGCTGTTATTTACTAGGGATATAATAGAAAAAGAGGTAATAATATAGATAAGTAAAATAGATAATTACGATAGTAACTTTATAATCTACGTATCCCCTAACCTTCTTCTTCCTTATATAATCGTAAAATATACATCCTTAATTTCTATTATAATATAGACTTTTATAATACGATAACTTCGTTAAGCTCGATATATATAGTATATATAATAAGTCCTTTTAGTTATAAGATCTTTACTCGAAAGATAGCCTTAATTAAAAAAGTACTTAAGTTTTAAGAATTAAAGAAGAAGAAAGAATTAAGATTAATAATATAAAAAATGAAAAATAATAAAAATTAAATCTAATTTATTAGCGAAGGTATTAGCTATATAAATAAAAATAATAAAATAATAAGAAAGCCTAAAAGTAAGCCTAGTAGTAAATAATTACTTTAATTATTACTTTCGTTCTACTAATCTATCTTAGTAAAAGCCTTATATAAGATTTAATAATACTAAAAGTCTTTTAAGCTTCTTATTTTAAAGGCTTTATTTATATATCTCGTTCGTAACGTTATATAAGATTTAAATGTTTTTATCGCTAGCTTAATAAGATAATAAATAAATACGATTAATACTATTTAAAAAGTAGTTAAAGCTTATTCTATTAGGTTAATAAAAGATAAGAATATTAATTTCGATATAAAAAATAGTACTAATTATTATAATAAACACTAATCTCTATACTATTTATATTAAGCCGGTTACTATTTAGTTTAAGAATATAAAGCTAGTACGCTATCTTTAATACGAAAGTAGATAGTCTAAATAGTAGATAAGTATAATATCACTTTTCGTATAAGTAAAAGTAAGAAGATATATACTTATATCTATACTTCTAGACTAGTATTATCCTTTTAATAGGCTTATAAGCTTATATAATAATCGAAGATATTTATATTATAAACTTAAAGAATAAAGTTACTAATAACTACCTAATTTTTCTTATTTAAACGCCCTAAAGTAATAATTAATATAATAGTTTACTATAAATTACGACGAATTTATCGCTATTATAGTTATAATTTAGTAATACTATAGTAGAGTTTAGGTAAAAGATTTATATTGTTATAAATCTCAGGAATAATAGGTTCAGGAATATACCGACCGATTCCCCGTACGAATCGTATGGAGAATCGGCCTTACCATTTCGGGAATTACCAAGAGCCAGACTAACGAACCTCTCATACGAATCGTATAAGAGGTCCGTCTTACCTTCTCGTCCCTTAAGCGTTGTATCGTTATCCATAGGATAGGCATAATAACACTTAGATTCAATAGGCTTCGATCTCCCGGCCCAATGCTACGCTGGTCCTGATATATATATACTTAATATATTTAGTTAGCGTCTATACACTTAGTATAGCTTAGTAAAACCCGCCCCAACCCGCCCCGTGTCCCGTACGGGTAGGGTTTAGGCTCGGGGTGTATCTCTTGGGCCCCGTTTCCCGTACCGGGGGGGTTAAGGTTCTAGAAGCCCCGCCCCGAACCCGACCTAAAGGGAGGTCTAAGAGTAGGACGCGCGAATATATACTAAAATAAAGTAGTATTTTCTATGTTAAACTAAATAAGATAGTATTTTTAATTATTTTTAGAGTTAGGCTAAACCTAAGATAGGGCCTTAGCGTTGCTTAGTAAAACCCTTTCTAACTCGCCTCGTGTCCTGTTCGGGTCGGGTTCGCTCCCAAGACTGTCAAGCAGATTATGGATAAACAATCGGGCGAAAACATCAGTAAGAACGTTTACACTGGTCGTGAGTGAGCTTGTATCCGACGGACTACGGTTTTTGTCCATGCAACCTACTTCAAAGTTGTGAACCCTGAGAGTACTAGTACATAAATTATTGACTCCTAAGATGTCGATGACTTTTTGTCTTAGTTAGGAGTTCGAAGCGAAGCAGCTGCTCTACGATCTCTTGGAGCACAATGATGGTAAGACAAGGTATATGGACCATATCAGGCAATATACCACTTCAGTTGTGGTGACGTCTACCTACGGCAAAAGGGTGCCTACCACGGTAATGGACAATTATTCACATACACTGGCTGTTGGCACATGTTCTAACCTCATAAACGCAGAAAGACGAGGCGATTGTCGATGCTTACAGTATAATGAAGGAGATGTCCGATTCCACCGTGTCAGGTGTCTTTGGGGTCGACGTGTTTACCCCCGTTAGCAAAGCTGCCTGTGTGGATGTAATGGTGGCGCAAAAAGGCGTTGAACATACAGAAGCACTAGACAGTGACCTGGATGCGTTTCTTTAACAAGCTAAAAGCACTGTACGAAAAGGGTGCGGCGCCGGAATGCCTCGTCAAGCAATGGTTAGAATCTGACTACAAAGAACAAGGTATCAGTGATTTATAAGCTGCCTATGTTGCTGGAAGTATGCTCCCCCAAACCTCTTAGAACCTCTTGATGAGAAATACTGATATTGAATTTCACTTGTCCAGCTATAGTAGAAGCAGGTTCCGAGACCACAAGTTCTGCACTGAACAGCTATATTAAATACCTAGCGGTGTACTCACTGACTCAAGAAAGGGCTAATGCAGAAATAACTACCGTAGTTGGGGACTCAAGGTCTCCCTCCTGGGAGGACGAAGAACAACTTCCTTACATCAGGACCATCGCAAAGGAAGTTCTGCGTATCCGACCAGTTTCAAATTTTGGACAACCACATTTTACTACCTAGGACGTGACCTACAAAGATTATTTTATTCCCAAAGGTACCCTTCTTACGCTATGACAACACGCTAGTCACTATGATCTGAGCCGTTACCACAATCCCAATGCATTCATTCCAGAAAGATATTTGGATCATCCACTAAAGGCTGGCGCTTACACAGGCATGGCCGATCCATACCAGCGCGATCACTTCGGTTTTGGCGCGGGACGAAGAATTTGTACAGGAATGCATTTAGCCGAGAACACCTTGTACATCACGTTGGCCAAGATCATATGGGCTTTCCAAATCCGACCTTCTATCGGGCCAGATGGAAAGGAAGAGGTACTCATACCTCTGACGCTGCTTATGAAGACACAGGAAACACACTCCTGAAGTTGTTTAAAGTGCATTTCCTGCCGCCAAGTGAAACCAGGGAGAAAGTCCTGAGGGTGAGTAGGCCCAGGCACAAAGAGATGGATTTTGTCTAGGGAGTGTCAAAGTGACCACGGAAGGGATGGTAGTTGAATGAAATGTTGGGTGATCCTGAGTCGGCTTTTACTCTGATAGCGCTCGTAGCATTGAGAGACACGTTGTGGCCGATGGCAACCGGGCCGGCTCTTACCACCGCTAATACTTCGAAACTGCTGTTGGACGCGGAAACGCCCAAACCAATTCCGATCTTCTCCAGTTGCCGACAGATAAAGGACGAAATAGAAGAAGAAGGAGAAAGGGGAAAAAAGTAGGTAGTCAATCACGCTATTGTATACTTACGCATTAGAATGCTCGCTTTCTGAATTGTACAAAGCTTCATGAACGAATAGTATCAGCATCGTTCTCTTGTGATTAACGACGGATTATCGAATCGCGAGGAGCTGTCGGCATCGGACAGTTCATCACGCTGAAACTTGCTCCTGTAGAAGGAGCCACTCTGTGGTGCTTCTTCGAGACCAGATACCTGCCTGTGTTAGATTTTAATAAAACAGCAACCGACATACCCGTTTCGATAGCATGACGAGATGTCACTATGAGACTGGAAATAGTGTTTACCCGCGCTTGTGGACATTGCCCGCCAGCAGACAGGAGGATAAACCCTACTTTACGGCAATGGCCCTGGCTGTGACGATAATTTGACCGGAAAACACGGTTTTCTCGTAGATATGTGACTAGCTTGCATGATTCGCGACAAAGGTGTGGCTCGTTGCTTGCCTCGAATCTGCAAGTATGTCCATTTCACATGTTCAGACATGGTTTTGGTAATACTGAATGCTGTCTTCACGAGACGTGACTTTCTTCACCAATCTAACACCCCACAGCTGAGTTAGGTGGGGTAGGATCACAGTGCGATCTTCCACATTTCTTCGTGTACAATAATCTTAGCGTAGTAAAACACTACTTCTTTCACTTGTGCTGGTATCCCCTCAATAATGGGCGATTCCCACATTGTTTGAGACATTATGGCCACCGAAAGCACTCTCTACGATCATCCAGAACTGGGAAAGTTGAAGGGTCAGTCGCTGCAGGACGGGTTGGTGCAATTCCGTAACGTCCCTTATGCCACGATACCGTCTCGCTGGAAACCTTCGAAAATCGTCAATGACTTACGCTCCAACCACAGTGGTAAGGACTACTACGATGCCACAGTATGGGGCCCTATACCACCTCAACACAGTGATTCCATCGGATTCGACTTTGGTCTAATCCAGAAGTCTCTTCCTGTGGATCATCCACTTGTGTGCGACGAAGAGGAGTGTTTGAACTTGGTTTTGACGCTTCCTTCGGTTGAGGCGACGAATGTACCTGTCATCGTGTTTATTCACGGTGGGGGTTTCTTCATTGGTTGCAATGGTTGGCCTCAATACGATTTGGCAAGTTTAGTTCGGCAAGCACAAAAGGATGGTAAACCCTTTGTCGGGGTTGGTATCAACTATCGGTTGGGTTTACTAGGCTTTATGGCATCCCGAGAGATGTCTGGCGACGATGTCGTGGGGAATTTTGGCTTACATGACCAGGCGACCGCTTTGCGATGGATCCAACGACATATAAGCGGCTTTGGTGGTGACCCGGAGAACGTAACCGTTTTCGGAGAATCTGCCGGCGCCATCTCCACGTGGATGCACCTCCTTCGAGGTGAACCGCTGTTTAAGCGCGCTATGGCTATGTCTGGAGATCCCAGACTTCGGCCAGTCCAATCAATTGAAACAAACGAGCTAGTCTATGCAAGCCTTGTCCGGGAAATGGGATGCGCAGATGCAACAGAAGCGGAACGTGTTCGCGTCCTCAAAGGTATTCCCTGGCAAAAAATCATCGCAACGCCATTGAATATGCGCTGCTTCCCATCCGAGAATGGCGGATTCAAAGCACTATCAGAGGACCCCCAAGACCTGAGAAAACAGATAATACAATGCCTGGATTGGTGTAAGACTATAGTCGTTGGCGATTGTGACCTGGACGTAAGGAAGCTTGCCGCGTTGATGAAGAACTTTTTAACACCTTATCAATAGGGATCGGCCATGGCTCAGACCCTGAACCAGCCAGACTGGTTCAAGAACTTCGTCTCTACGTTCGAAAGGTTTTTCGAAAGCGCTGACGTGAAGAAGATCATTGATGCATATGCTCTTGATCAGGAAAGTTCTGCTTCAGGTCCTATTCACATGGGACTTTTACAGCTCGTCACGGACGTAAGATTCTATATGCCGGTGGTTCTAGCCCAGGAATCAGTACCCCCGGACGCCAATCTACATGTCTACCACTTCCACGAGGTATATTTCCACGCATGACGGCTTCTATCAGATTATAGCTAACAGACATTAGCCAAATCCGTTTGACGGGCCGTTCAAGGACCGCGCAGGGCATGTTCTTGATGTTGCTTATACAATGCAGACATATCAACATCTACTCCCTGACGAGGCGCGTCCAGTGTCCTCCCGCATGGGACAATATCTCCTAGACTTGGCATATGGAGCTTTTGACTCTGCCAACAGCGGGAAGAAGGAAAGAATGACGAAGGTTTATGGGGTAGATCATAAAGTTGAGATGGTCACACCAGATGAATATGACAGCAAGTACCGCCACGGTGTTGCGCCTCTCTTCAAGGGTCTCGGGGTTGACCGCCTGATGAAAGCTCTCGAGTGTTTTCAATTCGGATGATAAAAGGCGCCGCGATGAGTCGGAACAATACGCTCGTGTAAAAGGAAGCAGTTGAGGAAGAAAGAGCATAAATCCTAGCCTTAATTGACCAATAGTTGGACTTACAACTTGCCAGGCACAGGAAGTGAGAGTAGATTCAGGAGTTCACTGGCCTGGAGGCTAGAGCACGGAGTGCTCCAGGCGATTGGCGACAATCCCCAGTCATTTGAGGACACCCGAAAAACATCCTTGATAACTTGAAGCGGGACTGTGATCTCCGAAGTCCAGGTAGGCGAAAGAACTTTAAGAATTCGTTGCTACCGGGCAAAGCAAACAGTTCTCAGACGCACTACTGTTTGGATTCCTATTATGCATAACTTTCTTTACATTATCTCTAAGCTCTGATGCTCCTTTATGTCAGGAATACTGGGTTCCTGCGGTTGTCGACAAGCTACCCCATGCCCTATAGTGTGATCTCAGGCGATGAGATCTAACAAAGTAATGAAAAGCCTCGTGAAGGATCATCTGCAGCTGCAAAGCGATACCTCGTTCCCTTGTGTGATACAGGTCTGCATGTACTAACTGTCAGATTCTGCCCTGCAAAATCACATCGCAGAAAGTTTGTGGGGGGCGGGGGTCACCAAAGAAAAGTTATATAAATGTCTACTAAGTGTGGGGCACAATGACCTTCAGTGCAGGTTCTGTCTCACGATAAACGCCAAGTTACACACAGGTTCACTGCAAGGTAAGACGGGTAACGAGTATGTTCCTTGTTCAAATACATACTACTTCACGTGACTGATTATACAATGTTTAGCAAGCCGACCGGGCCCGCACATATTATACTGTGAGACTCAGCACACCGACTCTCCTTTGAAATTAGTACACCTACAGCCGCGTACGCCGAAAATCCCGTTAGGCAACTTGAATCTGTCTATATACTACCTGTCATCAACAAACCAATTCTCTGGCCGACAATCATGTCTCCCTCAAAGCCACCTCGATTGCATAACGAACTTTACGCGACGATTCATCCCAGTAAACTCAAAGGCTCGCTTGATTCGCAGCTGGTAGTCATCACAGGTATTTGCCGGCATCCAAGTATCAACCTGATATGACTGACCGTCCGTTCCAGGAGCCTCTGGGACCATTGGTCAAGCAATTGCGAAGTCCTTCGCAATTGCTGGGGCAGTCATCTACCTTCTCGATTACGTCGAGGCTCCGCTAGACAAGTTAAAGGAAACCTGCTTGAAGCTAGGTGCCAGGCAGGTCTTTAGCGCCCGATGCGATGTCACCAGTTTTGAGGACTGCGAAACCGTTGTCAATATGGTATATCAGCCCTGAAGTAGCCATGAACATCCACTGACGTGCTGGCACAGGTCAAGGAAGACGCTGGCCCAATTGACGTGCTTGTAAATAACGCTGGTGTTGCAGGAATGGGCTTGGTGAGTATTATCATATTCAGACATGACAATTCCCGTGGTTCCCGTAAGATCTGATTCACCCTGACCTTTTTTCTAGTTCCATAAGAAAGATCCGAAGGCCTTCATGAACACAATGGCTGTCAACTTGAACGGGCCGTATTTCCTTATGCGATTGGTGCTACCTGATTTTCTTGCAAGGCGCAGAGGCTGTATCATCAACATGGCCTCCAGAGCCGGGACGACCACAGGACCTCTCCTAATTGACTACCACACGAGTAAAACGGCATTGATTCGCCTAACGGCCTGTGTACAGGCTGAGGTGGACCTACACAAAGTTGAGGACGTCCATCTCTATTCTCTGCACCCCGGAGCGGTTGTTTCGGATATGTCAAAAGGTACGTACCGTCATTCACGATCACATATAATTCACCTGCATCACTTGCTGACCCACCGCTATCTTACGTCTTGTAGGCGCGGGCACACCCCCCGATCTTGAAGTGCAAGCAGCTTTCCCAGAAGTCCTTCAGAAAATGGCAGAATGGATGCCCAACTTTAAAACAACACCATACGTGTCGGGCATGACCTGTGTCGCACTTGCCACTGGGATTGCAAAGAAAGCATTGAGAGGAAGATACCACGATTGCACACAGGACCTGGACGATATTATAGCACAAGCCAACACTCTCGAACAGGATCCAGATTTGTACGGTCTAAGCGTTAAGTTTCTAGGCGACATGCCAAATGATGGTGGGATGGAGAACAGACCAGGCGAGGAGCCTGTTCCATTCCCTGAAGTAGATGAATAGCCGTTATAGCACGCTTTACGCAGCTTTGTCGGACCGCATGGTCAATGTATCTCGCCAGACAATATTAGACGAGATTAAAAGCAGTTCATTTTCTCCAAACAATTTGGGTACAGCCACAGTCTCTCCAGCACATTAAGGGTGACTGAAGACGAGTCAATCCTCCTGGTACAAAGCAGTGAGCACGCTCCAGTGGGGGATGAAAACCCCACAGTGAGAGGAGGGGTATATGTGCGGAGTTTGATTCATGACAGGCGATTTCCATAGCCTCAAAGTGACCCCGCCAGGTTTATAGAGTTTCATGACCATATCAAAAGTGGGTGTAGGAGGTTTGCCATCCGCAGCTTACTTAGTGCAGAGTCCATCTTACGATTATTCAAGACAGCTCAAAGTGGTAAAAATTTGGTCTCTTAAGATGACGAATAATCAGTCTGACCGCTTTTTGGGAAAGCTGCATGACTGCTATTTTGCCACAGATCCCCGGATTAATCAGAATCTTGCAAAACAGCTGAACGGAAAGAATGTGGTCATTGCAGGTGCCGGCCGGGGTATCGGACGAGCTTGTGCAGAGCTGCTCAGCTACGGTGAAGTCAAATCACTCAGCTTGGTCGCCCTGGAGCAAGATGAGTTGGACGAGACCTTGAAAATCTGTAAGGCAATTCACCAGTCGCTACTGACGAAGACCAAGGCGTTCGATGTGCAGGATCCAAATGCCGTCAAGAAGTTTCTCGCTGAAGTCGACCAAGAGTTTGGAGGAATCGATGTTGTTGTCATGAACGCTGGCAGACCGCCGCAGTGGCTCCCGACGGCCGAGGGAGATCCAAACATCTGGTGGGATACTGTAGGAGTGTCGTTACGCGGTGCATACAACTTCAGCCGCTACGCCCTACCTGTGATGCAGAAGAATGGAGGAGGCAGAATGATTTTCACTGCGAGCGCCGGAGCCCACGCCAATCGAGGTATGAGCAGCTACATTACAGCTAAACTCGCCATGGTTCGACTTGCAGAGATTATTCACGTCGAGAACTTTTCTGAACATAACATAAAAGTTTTCGCTATCCATCCCGGCAGCATACCTACTAGATTCTATCACGACTTCAAGGACAAGGTTGAGGGTCGACCGAAAGACAGGTCCTATATCATTGAAAATGCAGAAGGTGAAGAGAAGTCGGCGCAAACGGCTGTCAAATTCCTCGAAAAGGGCATTTTTGATACTCCTTATATGGCTGCAGGAATGGTTAGTGTGCTCGCAAGTGGTCAACTTGATTTTATGTCAGGAAGGTACGTGGATTGTTCAATCAAGGTCGAAGAATATGTGGAGAAAAGAGCTTTTATAACCCAGAACGATTTGTACAGGGTACGTCTCAATGCTGGTGATGGGAAACTGGTCCCAGTGCTCGATTTCTAAGACTGGGGCTTGCTTTCCATTGGAAAGGCACACAGCAGGCAATTCAAGCACCTATTTATACTATAAAATTCTGTTTAGTATTAATTTGGCGGCATGTTAGTGACTTTCAAGGCTCGCCATGTCTCTCTAAGTAATAAAGCTTAAACTAGTCGAAAACCGGGCTTTCGAGAACTGTCCTTGAAATCATGCATAATGCATCGGCGAGACGTCAAATACAGATGGCAGGTTACAATCGCTTGCCATCAATAACGGTCTAACCACAGTCTCAAACAAGCCACCTTCACTGTTATCTACTGATTTTCTCTGCGCGTTTCGATGCTAGATCGGGGACTCGTCCGTGGAAGGACGTGAAACCTAGTCCACTAGGCACTTCTCACTCGCATCATAGCTTGGTTGACGACTTTGGATCGCGGCCCTGGCCAAATCCGACCTCTCTGAATCTCTTAGGCCATATTCCATTCTTCCCAGGTGAGAGGATACCGGTGGGGTCCATATGATCCTGTCAGCATATAAGTTGTGTGCTCTTCATGTGTAATGTGCATCAACTCTTACCTTGAGCCCTTCGACAAATCGACGATATGCGTGGTTTTGAAAATCGTACATGTCGGCAACCCTGTCTGTATGATGTCAGTTTCCGCTGCCATAACCAAGGTAGGTGACAAAACTATACCCATGTGATTCAGATGTGATCGGTAACTGGATATGCCACGGTTTTTGGCCTCGATAAATAGTTTCTCCATGACTCTATCAATCTTGTCCCGATGCTCAGGATCCGCTTTGTCGTATAGGAACATGTGTATCATGATGAACGTCCTGTCATAGAGAGCACCACCCACATAGGAGTCGAAGCCTTCTCCTTCAGTAATAGCTTTGGCCGTCAGGTACCAATCCACGACTTCTTTACCGTGCGCGGGTAAGGTAGGGGAAAAGTCGCAATGGCCTCCGATGCCTTCGGGGTTGTCAGCCGCCCTGTAGTTCCAAACCCCGAGAGTCCAGAGGTCGGGAACGCCAGCCATGCCACCACCTCCTTGTGCGGCAGGAATATTTGCGGCATCAACACCTTGACCGTCTTTACCGACGTGTAGATCTCTTGTCAATCTCGCTCTAGGGGCACGTTCATGGACAAGCTTTTCAGTGGCCACGTATCTCTCCTCAATGAGCTCTTTTGGCCCGTAAAAGGCGAATTTGCACAGCCAGTACCCAATCTTGAGCTTCCTCTGCACATCTTTAAGGACATCTGGTGGCATTGCTCCACTTCCTGTATAATAGTTTTTCCGCGCACCCAATGAACTAGACCATGCGACAATGTTGCGCACTACCGGGGAGTTTTGCAAGATGTCGTGTCTTTTGAGTTCACTCAGCGTGTCAACCATCGCCTCGAGATCTTCTGCCTCGTCCACCTCCATGGAACAGGACATAAAGGCCTGTGGCTGAGGTGTCATCCAAAGCCCAAGCTTTGTCACGACGCCAAGATTGCTCTGTAAAAAGAGCCCATCAACAGAAGGGCCAAAACTTGCTTTGGAAAGATGAGCTGTTGCGCTGTTCGTGATAGCAAATTGTCCCGTCCGAACAATCTCTCCATTAGGGAGGATGACCTCCATGCCGCAGATTTGGTTTTGATGGTCGCCCGTACGTGTGTATCCGAATCCGCGGTCCAGCGACTGTTTGTAAAGTTAGACATCCACTGAGTTTAGCTTGAGTCACATACATTGCCCATTACGCTTCCCCAACCTAATGATGGTGCACTCGGCCAGACCTTCAATCCATGCTTTCGTGTATACTCATATAGCTCAAGGAAGGTGACGCCGGGCTCCACCACACAGAAGCCAAATCTGTCATTGACCTCAATGATCTTGTTCATCTTGTGGAGATCCAGGACTACAGAACCTGAGAGGCGCGGTGAAGGCCCGCCGTATCTGTGAGCCCGTCAGAAAAGGAGCACGGCTGAGGATAAAAAGGGAACAGGTAGTCTCACCCGAGATTTTTTCCACGAGATATTGTCCAAAGCGGTAGTTCATATCGTGTAGCAACTTTCATAATGTCTTGAACGTGCGCTATTGTACGCGGACTATTCATGAGGGATCAGTACTGTTTGCTAATTGATAAGAGTGTATGACCGTACCAAACCGCGGCACTGGGAACATGGCGTTTGTCAGTGTCCTCCCATAGTTCAAATGGGTCGATATAGTCTGCGAGCGCTACACCAGTACGAACACCTGCAGGTCCGACAATGTCTTTAAAAGCGAATAACGCGTTTTCAAAGTCTGCCTGAGCAACATTTGGAGGTAAGATCGTCTGTATTGGCAGGCGAGTCGATTTTCGAAATAAATCATGATGTTTTGCTTGGATTGCAGCATCCAGGTAGAAGCTTTCGTCGGTCATCTTTGGCAATACCGTTTTGCGCAGATAGTGGTCAGAGGGTGTATGAGTATCGCTGTAACAACACCGTTAAGCAGGCAAGCATTAAGACATCTGGCACATGAGTCCAGGCGTCAAACAGATATGATGCCAACTTGGACCCACTAGCGCTCCATTGTTGATTGATGCGGGGTGGGATGTATCGTCTCTCAGACATTTGCACGGTGTTTGAAGATGCCCCATATCGAGAAAAATGCAGGCTGCAATGATTACTCGTAAGTGAACTTACCCCGCGACTCTGGGCCTTCGCCTGGGCCTCGAACCCCCACAACTCGCCACTCGACCACCAACCCCCGAGTGAATTGTGCATGCCGTTGTCTGTTTTTGCCTTTGACCTGCCGTGCTGAGAGCGATCTAACCGCCACATGGCCAAAATGCCTCGAATCTCATGATTTGACCAGGTTCCTGTATTGCAGGTCGAGGTTCGCTTATAGAACGGTCTGTATGAAGCCAATCTAGATTTCGTACCGCATACAAGTTGAGAGTCCACAGTCACTGTTACAGTCGAAATTTCAAGACACGGCTTGTATCTCTCCTTCGGCGCCATGTCCCTCGCTACTGCGGAAAAAAGTGTGGCGATAACTACTGACAAGGTCAGTCTCCTGTCATCGGATCGCCGAGAGGCTCCAACCAATATTGACGAACACAGCGCGACGCCGAGGTCATCATCGTCGGTGCCGGAGCAGTTGGTTTGCTTACCGCTTTGAAATTGGGAAGGGCAGGAGTAGACACAATTGTGTTAGAGAGCCACAGTGACATTTTACAAGCTCCCAGAGCGATAGCGTGAGTGCCGAGCGTGCAAGCGTTCAATTGCGGTCACGCTAAAAGCGTTCAGATATATGCCCGTGGTATCTAATGAACTCATCAAGCTTGGTGTTTTCGACGACCTCAGAGCAATTGGAACAATCAATACTACCGGCGTAACGTGGCGACAGCCAGACGGTAAGCCACTTGCGACTTTGCCAATGATTACAGATCCAGGTATCGTCACACTCACCCTCGGCCAAGACAAGCTTGCGACTGTCATCCTCGACACATTGAGAAGAGAATGTCCAAGTGTTCGCGTCATATTCTCTCAACGCGTTGCAGGGATTGAGTTAGGAGCTGGAAAGGTGACTTTAATGACCAGTAACAACCATAATTTTGGTAAGTGACCAAATTCGTGTAATGACTACAACTAATTATGCGCAGAGGACTACTTCTTTACCTCCAAGTTCGTGGTAGGATGCGATGGTGCAAACTCGGCAGTACGTCGTGCGTGCATGATCCCTTTTGAAGGTTTCACCTGGACGAATTACCGCTTCACTGCCGCCGATGTGGAGTACGACTTTACAGAGCATTGCAGCTTTCCGGAGGCCAACTTTGTCGTGGACCCGGAGAACTGGGCGGTCATTGCAAAAACCGGAAAAGAGAACGTATGGCGCGTTTGTTATGGTATTTTGTCCGAACTTGAGGTTGTACATGCGTCTGCTAACAGACTTGTAGGAGAGCGCCCGGAGCTGTCGCCGGACCACGCAAGTGTCGTGGAAAGATCCAAAACTCGAATTTCAGCATATATCAAGCCCGCGAACAAGGACGGCGTTATGGATTACAAGCTCAGACGGATTAGCCCCTATTTCGCCCATCAGAGATGTGCAGCAACTTACCGCAAGGGAAACGTTCTTCTCGCTGGTGATGCGGCGCATAGCAACAACCCGGTCGGAGGACTGGGGCTTACAGGAGGCCTGCTAGACGCTGTCGTGGTGGGAAATGTGTTGGTAAGACATCTCACCAAGGGGGAACCCGATGAACTAGTAACAAAAGCTATGGAGGCCAGGCGGAATATCTGGGTGAATCTCACGAATCCCGTGTCTCAAGCCAACTTCAAGAGACTGCATGCGACCGACAGTGCGGTCGAATCAGAACGTTTGGGGTTTTTCGAAAGACTCAATGGGAAGGATAATCTAGCATTCGTCAAGACCTTGGGAGGCTTTGCCAACCTTCTACCCGACACATTTGAGTCTTGAAAACTGGAATCTTGAGACTCGGTGTGACAACAGTGCCTTAGTGGGGCGGCTTTACTGCAAGAGTCTTGAAGGTGCAACAGTGATACGGAAAAGATTATCTCCATGTAGTGTGTCAATGTGCTCTGTAGGGCTTGGGCAACCATAACTACGTTCAAGTTTTGGTGTTCTTTAGCCTGGTTCATAAAATTCCTGTTAGGCCTGCTCGCTCACTGGTACGCAACGAAAGTTGTCAAGTTAGAGTATTGTATAGCTGCTTCACACCGGCTAACTCAGAAACAAGCCATATAGATACAGCCGCAATCCTGAAATCTATCTGGGAACTAAAAACTGGCTTTGTTGCTCCACGGCTGTGACCATAACTTCACGCGTATTGGATGAGTATCGGATACTCAAAGGCAATTTACTTTTGCTCTATCACCGCAAGAGCCGTTCCACCATCGTTAGGCAAGCCGCCCAAGAAGTCCACCTTTAGTTCGTATAGATCACTAAGCCCTTCAACGCCGGCACCAATGACCGGAGTAATGTCCTGCTCGCAGTCGAAATACTTCCCTGCAAGTGCTTTCCCTTGACCGGTAGACAAGAAAGCACACGTCTGGCCACAGACGGCGGGCTGGACCTTGAACAGCCCATGGAATGATTTCCATTTAGCCGCCATCGCGGGGTACTTTTCAGCAACATCTTGATCCACCGGTACTAATAGAATTGTTCAGTTATGGTCGGGCCACAGTTCGGTTGTACTTACAAGTCATGGACGTTTTGACCGCTCCAGGATGCAAGGCATAAAGATGGATATCTGTGCCAAATCCATCCACTGCCAACTCGGCTTGTAGGCATGCCGTCGCACGGATTAGACCGGCTTTGGCAGTGGAGTACGCACCCGCGAAAGGCATTGAAATTGTGCCACCTCGAGAAGCAATGTTGATGATACACCCTTGGCGGCGCTCTCTCATCGAAGGCAAAACTTGGAATATGCAACACATTGCCTGGATTTTATTTGGTCACTGACAGCTATCATAGAAAAGGGGCAAGCCTTACACCTTTTAAGTTCACCTCGATGCCCTTCCAGTATTGCTGAAAGGTTTCCATTGCCATCGGTCGACGGAAATTGCGGCCGGCATTGTTAACTAATATGCTATATCCTCGTTAGAGTCCCGGTGGCATTAGCAGTCATAAGAGGAATAGATCATACTCGACTGATCCGAATTCTGATTTGATCTGGGAGAAGACACTCTCAATGGCTTCCTCGTTAGTGATATCGCACGCATATGGAACAACCTTGACCCCATGACTTTGGCACTGCTCAACCGTTTCTGCCTGGCGCTCGACGTCGAAGTCAAGGATGGCCAGGTTAGCACCAGTTTTCGCTAAAGCCTCTGCAATTGCCTGGCCAATCCCTACGCTCATGTTAGGAAATGTTATCCAGTAGCTTATGATGAAGATGCTACCTCTCGCTGCCCCTGTGACAACAGCGACTTTGTTCTGGTTCTTGCCCTTCAGCTTCTCAGGCGCGATCGCCTCGTATACCTCTGTATGCAAGCTGGGCTTTGACATTTTCATGAACAATGATTCGAAAGTACGGGTTGATGACCTTGATCGTCTCGTACCGAGATTTGGGTAACCAGAAAGGAGAAAGATCTAAACCTATCTCGAAAGGCTTGACAAATTTACCAGTAGAATAAGCAATGACAGCACAACACAGGGCCAACACCTCTACCAGTCATATATATATACTCCACAATTCTTCCCCACATCAGTGCTCCGAATCATTAATTTATACAACAGTTGATCGTACACACACTTGACATTTCGAGATTTGCTT
The DNA here is from genome assembly GCA_030247915.1 of Neophaeococcomyces mojaviensis. Lineage (NCBI taxonomy): Eukaryota > Fungi > Ascomycota > Eurotiomycetes > Chaetothyriales > Neophaeococcomyces > Neophaeococcomyces mojaviensis. The sequence continues at coordinate 96,083 of JAPDRQ010000096.1, forward strand.
TGGCATATGAAATTTCACTGATGTTAGCCTATGAAGCAATTATCATCGGAAATTCAGGATCGCAATCCACAGAAATGGCTTTCATGAACGCTTTGCTTGAAGAATATGAAACTGCTCGCCTAATTCGTTGTAGCCACACAACGACTGCTGTTTAGCTTGATCCAATTGTTGTTTCCATCTCAAACCTGTATCTTTTGATGTTCATTGTCTAGTGAAGCGGCAATTTGCCATAGAAGACCAGAACCTTGCCAACTGGATCTTATCCGACAAATCATAATATTGCTACCCCTTGCTTGGAAAAAACATCATAGCCTTGAGGCCAGATACCCTGCTTTCCGGGAGACAGTATGCCGTGTGGATCGACAGTGCCCTGGTTGAACGAGATGTCAGCAGACGGCCTTTCATTCTTTTCCCTGCTGAGAACCTCCATCAGGAACTTACTTTAAGCCTCTGCAGGAATCGTCGATAAGCATGATTGTTGAAGTCGAATTGGTCCTGGACAAGATCTATAGAAGCATGGTTAGGCCAGGTTCAGCATAGGTCACTGGGTGTACAACTTACCCATGTACCTTATATGGGTACGATAGTTGCCGTAACTCTTTTCGGTGGCCTCGTGGTGGAGATCTCTCCACATCGCATCAACAGTCTGACTGCTCTTGGAGGAAGCTCGATCGTACGTCATCATATTGACCAACATAACATGCCTTTCATGCATAAAATAGTCACAAAACAGATCACGTCCATGCGACTCAGATATATGCTTGGAAATTTTGCACCATTCCAGGACCATATCCCCATCCGAAGGTATCAACGACGAAAAATCGATGTGCGCTGCTTTCCCTGGCTTGTCCTTTGGAAGGTGGAATTTTACCATAGGAAGGATCCAAAGACTGGGGATGCCCACAAGCCCACCTCCATGGGGCTCTGGGATGGTACTTGCAATGAGTTCCTCACCATTTTCTCCGGAAAACATGCTTCCAAGTAGGCGCCCTGTTGGTGCTTGCCTCGATATGATCCGCTTGATATGGTCAAAGTGTGCTTGGACAATCTCCTTGGGACCATATATTCCAAATGACGCTCTCCAATAGCCATGATCGATCTGTTTCTTGAGCTCTTCGATTCTCCAAGGGGGGATGGGTCCAGGTCCGGTCCAAAAGTCGGATCTTTCGCCAAACATAGCAAGGTGTTCGATAATATTGCCAACGTTAACTGTGCTGGCTAGGACTCCGCTCTGTCGCAGAGGGCCGAGAACCTCCGTCATGATTTTAATATCTTCAAACTCCGGCATATCCCATGAGCAAGACATGAATGCCTCTGGTTGCGGGAAAAGCCAGATACCAAGTTTTGTTACCACTCCTAGATTACTCTGGAGGAAAAGACCTTCTAAGGAAGGTCCAAAGCTGAACTTGGATACGTGTGCAGTTGGTGAGTTACTGATAGCGAACTGTCCGGTGCGTACAACTTCCCCATCTGCTAATACAACCTCAATACCTGCAATGTTTTGCCAGTGTGAGTGTGTAGGCGTAATACCGCATCCTCTATCTAGGGTCTATACACCAAGTCAGTCGGCATGCCGCAAAGTATATTGTTTGGTAATAAACGCACGTTCCCCATCACACTGCCCCATCCCAACGATGGTACACTAGGCCATACACGCAGTTTGTGTTGAGCGCAGTACTTGTAAAGATCCGTGAATGTTACCCCAGGCTCGACCACTGCATAGGAGAACTTCTCATTCACTTCGAGGATGCGGTTCATTCGATGTAGATCCAAAGCCACTGCACCGGTAACGGCAGGTGCCGGTCCGCCATACCTGTACGAAGTTAGCACTTTAGCTGGCAGATGAACTGATGGGCGGACCGACCCAAGGTTTTTACCACGCGAGAAGGTCCACAGGGGTAGGTTATGGCTATTAGCCACTTGAAGGATAGACTGGAGTTCATCCACGGAGCCTGGACTAGTCGAATGGTAAGCGAGGTTTTTCTATCTAGCGAAGCAAGACCTACCAGAACGCTGCACTAGGTACCTTTCTTTGCTCCTCTGACATGAACTCATACGGGTCGATGTAGTCTTCCAGTGCCTTACCGACTGCAACATTCTCGCTGCCTATGATACTGATGACTTTCTCGATCACACGATCGAACTCCGATTCCTGCATGCTAGGCGGAAGGACCTTCGCTAACGGCTGGAGCAATGAGCCTGAAAATAATTCCCGGTGCTTTTCCTGATATTCAGGGTCATCATATAGATTCACGAATTGTGTTCGTGCGATTCTTGCCGCCATGGTGGTCGTTGGACCTCACTAATATGTCAGAAATGAGAGATAACGAGAGCATGAGCTATATTAGGTTAACACATTCACCGACTCCTTCTTCGTGACTGGCGTTGTAATCCTTAATGAAGCTCATCGGCACCTTGGTCTTATAGCTTGTGCATGCTTCAAGAGACAGCAGAAGTCTAGGGATTGGTGCTTTCGAGCAGAGCATTTGCCCTCTACCCCACATGCACGGTATGGGGTCGATCAATCCATTTACCATCAGCGATGATCGTACCTGGTGCGTCCTGCAGGTATCATGTGTCATAAACCGTCGACGTTGAGTTCAAGCTCTATATTTTGGTGTTGGAGCAAGTAGTTTGATGGGTTGTGTTTAGATTTAAAGGTAGCGGTAGGCAGATACTAAGTGATTGACTTATTATTGTTCTATATACGCGCCGATAGTCCCTATATATATATGCACTTATGATAGTGATAAATGAATGGCTGGCCGCTATAGGGGGTACGAAATAGAGAGGTTCGTTCAGTGGCAGGAAAGCTACTAGACTAACTGGCTCTACTGGTGGACTAACTAGTCTACTCTAGGTTAGACTTATCTCTTTTAAGGTTACTATTCTTAATATAAAGCGTAAATACTTAGAAAAAAAATACTTTCTATTATCTTTAAAAGTAGATCTTAGCGATATTAAAAATACTAAATAAAATAAGCCTTAAGAAGATAAAAGTAGTAATTACGTAATTAAAACTATATAAAGTACTAGAATTAAACGATTTTTAAATAAATATCTAAGATAGTATATATATATATATATGTATAAAAAAGAAATCGCTTAACTATTTATTATATCTTTTAAACTAGATTATTATTTAATAACGTTTAAAATGGTTAATATAATAGTACTATATAGAATAAAAAAGCTAAACTATATGTTAAGAATAGCAACTCTAAAAGGGGTAAGTCTAACCTAGGGTGGACCAGTTGGTCCACCAGTGGAGCCAGTTAGTTAGTGGCCTCCCTACCACTTAACTAATCTCTCTCTTTAGTACTCTCTATAGGGGCCAGCTATTCATTTATCCCTGTTATATATAGATATATATAGGGACTCTCGGCGCGTATATCGAACAATAATAAGTTATTTACTTACTATCTACCTACCGCCACCTTTCTATTTTAATAATAACTAAGATAAATATAATACTACTCTAATAGAGTTATAAGTAATTATTACTATACCGAGTAATAAGAACTACGATAATATTACTTTTAAAGAAGCTAAAGATAATTAAGATTATAGGGATATAAAGTAAGTATAGAAAAGGAAAAAATTCCGTTATATTAATTATTATAATAATAGAAAAGCATTAACCGGCCCTATAAAGAGAGAACGAAAAAAGCTTAGTAGTTATAATAAAAAGCGAAAGTTCTAAGTAATATTCAATAAACCCTAATATAATAAAGATTTATAAGCGAACGAAAAAGATAAATTAATATAAAGCTGAGTTAGTAGTTATAAAGATTATCGATAATAGCTAGATATCTAAGAACTTAAAGAAGTGAAAAAAGTTTAATAAGTTTATAGTAATCCCTGAGAAAGAATAAGAAAAAGCTATTTAAGCTAAGAAGGTAGAGCTAAAGATAAAGAGATAAGTACTAATTTTTATACTAATCTTAATTTAGTTAATATATTTTAGAGCTAAAATATTCGAAGATAAAAGTAATTAACTAATTTAATTACTTCTTAAAAAATACGACGATAAGTTAAAGATCGATATATAAGCCTATAAAGATTAATATATTTAAATACTTTACGATAATACTATATTAATTTATAATCCTTAATAAATTACTATTAATAATAATCTTCTAGATAGTAAAGAAATTATTTATAATAACTTTAATATTATAATAAATATTAGAGGCTACCTTTTTAGTAATACTAATTAAGCTACTAAAGTATTAGCGATATATTATTATAAATAAGTAAGATTATAAATCACTAATATTAATTCTTACGCTTTTTTAGAGTTTAATAAAAGTATAATTCTTAAGATATAAGTACTTAGAAATCGTTCTAAAAAGTATTTAAGAAATAACTCTTAGACTACGTTATTAAGATAAGATATTTACGATACCTAGGCTTTATATATTATAAAGTTAAATAGATATCTATTATAGATAGTAATAATATACTTATTAATACTCTTATTAATAAGATAAATCGCTTTTTAATTTCTTCTTAATAGATATTTAATAATATTAGTAAGTCTAAACTTAATAGCTTTTTACTTTAATTAGTACTAATCTTTTTAATTAAAAATATACGAATAGAAACGTTTTTTATAACTAATAAAAAACGTTTCTTACGGTTAAACTAAGGTCTAAAGCGATCTATTTAGATTAATATTCTTAGGTCTATAGACTAGTAGCCTAATATACTGTTCGAAAAGTCTATTTAAGAAGACCTTAATATTATTAAAGTTTGTAATTATACTATAAAATAGTATCGAGAAATAGGGTTAGATTTTTTAGGCTTTAATAGAAAGATATATAAGATAGTAAATAAAAAGATTAGATAGCTTAATCCTTTACAGAACTAGGATAAGTTTATATTATATAAGTATAACGAAGTAGTCTAAATAAAGTAACTACTACTTTACTAAGCTTAAAAAAAGAACTAAGGCTTATTATAAAGATTAATATAATACTTAGTTTAGCTAGCGCTAGAACTAGAATAAAAACTAATAAACGAATAATATTAGTACTAGTTTAATACTATTTAATCTTATTTTAGGCTATTAGAGTAAAGATATTAGCTAAAAGTATAAATATAAAAAGATAATTTTTATTTATAATACTAAAGTGTAGCTACATACTAATTAAAAATAATAGTTTTTTCTAATTTTTATTTCTAAATTTTTTTTTCTTTCCTATTATACTACTCTATTAATTTAATTAACTTTATTATTATAAAGATTAATACTATTTATAAATACTTTCTCTTTATAAAAGAATAAATCTATTTAGGTCGTTATCTATAGTAATAATACTATACTTTAATTTTTATCTTCTATTATACCTTTATATATATTAATTACGATATTAATTTCGATTTTAAAATCTTATTTCTCGCTTCTTATTTTATATCTAATACTAAAGTCTACTATAAGCCTTTTACTTCTTTAATTTCGTCTAACTTTAAGACGCTTTAAATTAAGACTTAAAATAGTATTAAGGTAGTATCTCTTTAAGATCTTAAGATTAACGAGTTTCTAACTTAGTAAAATATAACTTTCTTCGCCTAATCGTTCTAAAAAATAATTTATTAAATAAGTAAGAAGTAAAGAGGTAGCTTTTAGAAGTATCTTATTTTTATTACTTAAAGCTTTAATAGTAGACTATACTACTACTATAATATATATTAAACGGCCTATAAGTATTTAAATACTAAGAGTAATAGAACTTCTTATCTTAATAAGTATTTATAATTAACTAGTTACTTAAAAGTTACTAAAAAGAATAGTATATATAATCTAATTAATAATTTTATATTATTAGTTCTATATATAGTAAGTTCGATTATTATAAAGTTTATTAATTTATTAACTCTTTAGTAGAACTCGATACGATATAAGATTAAATTATAGAGTAATAAAACCTTTATATAATAAACTATTCGTATTATTATCGTATTAAACTTATTATATAGAGTACTTAATTATTCTAAACTCTAAAGGTAGCTTAAGCTAACTCGTAAGGTACTATCTAATAATATACTTTCCTTTATTCCTTCTCGTAGAATTACTAAGTATTTTTAAGATTTTATTTATAAAGAATAATAACGAATACTTATTAGCTTTAAAGAAAAAGATTTAAAGATATTTATCGTACTAAACTACTAAATAAATTTAAATTAAAAGTTTTTTTTAACGGTTACTAAATTAGTACTTATTACTTTTATTATTATATTAAACTAATCTTTAATAAATACTATACTAATAAATACTAAGATTTATAAGAAGTATTTTTTAGCTTTTTAAATATTAAAGAGTATTATACTAAACGAAATTTTACTACTCTTATTAAGAAAGTTTTTAATAAGTATAAAATTAACTTTTAAAGAGTATAATTAATTATAATAGATAACGTATCTAATAATAAATCCTTTTTTAAGTCGCTTAATAAGGCGCTATAAATTTTAACTTCTAAGATCGCGAAATAATCGTCTTATTTTATTATACGAATTTCTTATTTAGTATATATAATTTAGCTCTCGATTACTTTTTTTCTATTTAATTTTTATATTAATTTAAAGAATAACGAGTTTTATATACTTTAGAACGAGACTAAAGGTAATTTACTAAACGTTATATCGCCTAAGTTTACTAGATCGCTTTAAATACTTAAAAAGATAATAGTAATACCGAGGAAAAATATATTAATTAAAGTAATAATTATTTTTAGCTTCGAAAAGTAATAATTAAGATTAACTTTAGCCTATAATAACGTATTAAATTCTATAATATTTAAATTTAAGTTCGATCTCTTAATCTTATTTAGAATATTAAGACTAAATGAAACTTAACGTTTTATATATTTTAATACGTTTAAAGGCTTTAAGAAGACCTTAATACCTATACTTTAAAATTTTTATAAGATAGAATCGTAGAATTCTTAACTATTAATTAGAAATATATTAATTATATAATCGAAATTTTATATTCTTTTAATAAGTTTACTATAGCTATTAGTATTATTAAATATAATTCTAGTATATATAAAGTATACTAAATTTTAAATATATTACTTAACTATATTAAGAAGTATAAAGATAAGCTTAAGAAAAAAAAGACACTATAGTAAGTTAAGATATATAATATACTTATTACTACGAAGTTAAAGCTTATAAAGTATTATATCGATACGAAAAATATAATAAAAAATATCTATAGTATCGCTACTATACTTAACTCTTTAAAGAAGCTTTAGTTCTTTTAGATAAGTATATAGAAATACGAAACTATAGAAGATAATAACGATAATTAGATACCTTAGGTATATATAATAAATACTTTAATTATTACCTTATTTAATATTAATATAGTAAGTTCTATTATAAAGAACTAAATAAAGTCTATAATTAATATATTTCTAAACTATAACTCGATCCTAATAGTACTATATTATTTATTTTAGTACTTCTATAATAAGACTCTATACCTTTTATTCTTAGCGTCGAAGGTAATTTAATATCTTTACCTTATTTAATTAAATATACTAACTCTACTAGTACTATTAATATCTAATTATAATCTCGAAGATTAGTAAAGTGTAAATATAATTTATTACTTAATAACTTTTTAAAAACATTAATTAAAAGACAACGTCTTAATTATAAATTATCTAAAACTAAAAAATATCTTAGCGATATAACTTATCTTACTATTAATTTTTATATAATAGATAAGAATAATAATATAAACTATAAGTAAAATATATTTAAATATTAACGTTAAATCGAGTAATAATAATCTATTTTTTTTTAACTATAACTATAATTATTTAATAATTTTAACTTTCGGTATTAGAGTCGAACGGCTCTTTAATATTATTTAAAATATTATTATTTATTAATAATATAACCTATATCTAGAAATACTTAATTAATTTATACTATTAATTTATTCTAATCGCTTTAACGTACTTATAATAAAGCGAGAGAGGTAAAGAAAGGAAGAGATATATAAAGTTAAAAATATTCTCTTAGATAGTAAGAACGATAATAAGAACGATATAAAGAAGTAGAATAAAGTTAACGAGATTAATTCTAATAGCGAGGATATAAATAAGCTATAGTTACCTTTACTACTACCTCGTTCTAGGCGACTATATAATCTCAGTAGAAGGCCTTATAGCTTAAGTAGTTTATAGTAAACGAAGAATCTTTCTTTTAATAATTATAGTGGATATTCTACTAACTAGTTATTACTTTAATTATTATATTACTCATATATCTAGTTATTAATCTTATTTTTTCTTTTTACTTTTAAATATTTAACTAAGACTAGCTCCATAATAAGGTCGTAATAATATAAGAGAGGAGGGGTATACGGGGCTCCGTTTTAAACGGGGTCTCGTTCGGGAAATGGGACGGGGCCTAAAATAACTAAACCCGCCCGTACGGGTAACGGGACGGGGTCTAGAGCAGTATAACCCGCCCCAAACCCTTACGGGTCGGGTTACCCGTACGGGTTTTCCCTAACCCGAGGGAGCTCTACTTACTCTAAACGGGTACCCTAACGAGTTTTGGGTCTAGGCGTTAAAATATATTACTCGCTCGTACGAGTAACGAAACGAAGCTAAGAGTAGTCTAACTCGATCTACTACTCGAAGGATCGAATAGCTTATACGGGTTTTACCGAACTTAAGAAAGCTCTAACGGTTTAGTATATTTAGATTACCGCTAGTAAATATCGTTATTATATAGCTAAAAATCGAAGTTAATATATATTAAAACTAGAAGTTCAAGGTTTTAATGTTTATAAAGTACGATATAAAATTTTGTTATAATTAGATTATAGCGGTAGGTATATAGTAAGTAAATAACTTATTATTATTCTATGAACGCATCGATAGTTCCTATATATATATACACCTATATTAGGAACAAATAAATGGCTGATACAATAAGGGGTACTAATCGAGAGGTTAAAGTAGATAGTTAGGAAGCTACTAAGCTAACTGGTTCTACTTATAGACTAACTAGCTCCATATTAGGCTGGAGCTGCCCCTTTAGGACTTACTATTCTTAATAAATTTATTACGTAGGCTATTAATAAGTAGTTTAACTCGGTTCTACGAGGTTATAGATCGAGCTTAAAAGGGTAAAAACCCTACTCTTAGCCGTATAAGGCCGATTTTAGCGAAATCGTCGGTTAGCTCGACCCGTTTAGAGGGGAAGCCTATTTAAACTTAATATAATTAAGTACTAAAGATAGTTTAAGCTTAAATTCTATATATATAAAGCGTGAACTAGTTAATCCATAAGTAGAACCGGTTAGTTTAATAGCTTCCTAACTACCTACCTAGAGCTCCCTCGGGTTAGGGAAAACCTATATAGGTAACCCGACTCGTCGGGGTTTAGGGCGGGTTAGACTACTCTAGGCCCCGTCCCGTTACCCGGACGGGGGGGTAATAGATTTTTATACCCCGACCCAAAACCCGTTCAGGGTCCCGTTTAGTGTAGGGCGCACTAATATATACTAAATATAGTAGTATTTTCTAAAAAAAATAGAATAAAATATCATTTTAGATTTTTATTAGAATCAAGCTAAACCTAATATATAGACTTAGTATAGCTTAGTAAAACCCGCCTTAACTCGCCCCGTATCCTATATAGATCGGGTTTAGGCTTAAGATATATCTCTTAGGCCCTATTTCCTATACGGGGGTATTAAAGTTTTAGAAACCTCGTTTTAAACTCGATCTAAAGAGAGATCTATATCTACTTAACCTCTTAATTAGTACCCCTATTAACCCTAATTATTTATTTATCTTTATTATAGATATATATATATATATAAAAACTATTAACGCGTATATAAAATAATAATAAATTATTTATTTATTATCTACCTATCGCTATTTTCTAATCTAAATAATTATAAGCTTAAAAAATTTAAAATAAAAAGATATAGTAATCTTATAGAGTTTAATTTTAAATTTCTAAGGAATTATTAATTTTCTAGTACTTAAAAGGTTTTACTTAAGAAGATCGCGTAATTTATTACTATTATTAATAAAGATACTAGCTCTATAATAAGGTATTTAGTATTTTAGGGAAGCCTTATAAGCGATTTAGATCGTAAAGGACTATAGAAAGAGATAATAAATATCGATATAAGGCGCTAGCTAGCTTATTGGCTTTAGATAATTAAAACTACGCCTAGAAAGACCTTAATATAAGGCCTATAATCGATTAAGAACTTTCCGACGTGGAGGATTAGTTTTTAGTGCTTTAAGGCTATTAAGCGATATCTCGCTCTCTATAGTAATAGTAAAGTAAATAAAGAATGTTCTATCTAGTTTTAAAGGGTTTAAACTATCCTTAACCTTGTATACGATCGTTTTAAGGCGATCTTAGTGCCTAGAAGCTATCTAGTCGTTAACAAGTCCTCTATCGAGTTCCATGGTCACTAAAGGGATAAGTATCGAATATTATATAAGCTCGTAGGTAAAGGCTTCTGTATTAAGTAAACGAAGTAAATTATCGAGTTCAATTATCGATATCTACCATACGACCGCCTTTATTATTTAAGGGCGATTTTAGGTCTAAAACGGTTAAGAACGGTGATCTCGTAAGCGATTCCTTACTTAACTTACCGAGAGCTTTTTTAAGCTTAAAGGACAGGTATATACACCAGTACAGGTCCTAAATCGAAGCTTTTATGCTTAGATAGGCAGTTAACCTCCAGAGTATCATAAGCGTAATCCTTTGGGCGAGATCGTTATTAATACTACCACCTCTAGAGCCTCGAGAACTACCGACTACTACATTGACTATATAAAGATCTGTGCGTTGGTTAGGGCTACTGAAGTTAATATTATAAGGCGAAAGGCCTTAAAACCAGGCCAAGGGATCGATATTAGCAAGAAGGGGTCAATATCTACACCAGGTGCCAGCGGTTTCGTTTTATAACACTAGGATTTGTCTATCCAAGGCCAAACCGCGGCCTTAAACGCGTAGTAATATATGAAATCAAGATCTTGTACACGTACAATATTATACTCATTGCAATAGGATTATTTGTATATAATAACCACCAGGTGGTACTCCTATAGTAAAGCCGCTAAATGAAACAAATTATACCTGTAGAGGATTCTCTACGCTTATAGAATGTAATATTTAGTATAATATTAAAATGCCTACGCTAGTATTTAATATATAGTTATTCGGTAACTATTTACTAACTACTACGTATATTTTATATTGTATTATTAGTATTATTAGTAATATTAGAATTATTATACTTACCCTATTATTTCGTACTTATATATATAAATATTACTTAATTAGAATAGTTAGTACTAGTATGTAGTCCGATCTTTATATTTTAAGTATTAGGATGTGCGCGATATCGCCAAAAGGATATATAACTTTAGGCTACTTAGTAGCTAAAGTTAAGTGTATATACTTATTTATATTATTTATAAATACTAAGGCCTATATTCATAATAATTATCCTCGTTTTAAAAGCGGCTCACTCTTAAGTCGTAGCTCGTTAGTCTTACGTCGCTCAATAAGTACTCGTCCTTTTAAGACTATCTTTTATTAGTTAAATAGATAAGTAATAGATAGAGGGTAGAAATACGATAAATAAGTTTATCTAAAATTTAACTATAGAACGTAGCCTAGTTTTAAACTAAGGTCCTTATAGATCTATTATTTTTATCTTTATCTACTCGACTAAGTAGCTTAAAGTAAATATTAAAATATACGCGATACCGCTAAAAGAATATATAACTTTAGGCTACTTAGTAACTAAAGTTAAGCGTATATACTTTATTATCTTATCTATAAATACTAAGTTATATATATTAATATTAAGTAAATAACGTAATCTTATTAACGTAAATTTTAAATCGATCTTGACTATTATAGTCGTTAATATTTTAATTATAAACGTTTAATAATAGTTTTAATAAGATATCTTATATTAATAAGATTATTTAAATATATTATATTAATAATAAGAGTTATATAGTTAATAATATATATTATAGTTACTTCTTTAATTATTATTTTTAAATAATCGTTAATATATTTATAATAATTTAAATATAAAATTTTTAATTAATATTAAGACTAGATTTTCCTTTAAATTAAATTTAAAGCGAGGCTTCTAGAACCTTAATCTCCCTATATAAGAAACGAGGCCTAAGAGATATACCTCGAGCCTAAACTCGATTTATATAGAATATAGGGCGGGTTAGAGCGAGTTTTACTAAGCTATACTAAGTCTATATATTAGGTTTAGCTTAACTCTAATAAAAATCTAAAATAATGTTTTATTCTATTTTTTTTAGAAAATACTACTATATTTAGTATATATTAGCGCGCTCTACACTAAACGGGACCCCGAACGGGTTTTAGGTCGGGGTATAAAAATCTATTACCCCCCCGTCCGGGTAACGGGACGAGGCCTAGAACAGTTTAACCCGCCCTAAACCCCGACGAGTCGGGTTACCTATACGGGTTTTCCCTAACCCGAGGGAACTCTAACTAAGTAATTAACTTATTATTATTCTATATACGCGCCGATAGTCCCTATATATATATACCTATAATAGGGATATAATAAATAGCTAGCCCCTATAGGAGGTACGAAAGAGAGAGGTTAATTAAGTAATAGGAAAGCTACTAAAATAACTAGCTCCACTAATGAACTAATTAGTCTACCTTAGATTAAACTTATCCCTTTCGGGTTACTATTCTTAATAAATAAAGAGCGTATCGTATATTTTTAAAAGATCTATAATACTTTAAACCTTATACGTAGTCGTTTAGAGGTAAGTCTAGTACCTAGAAGCTATTTAATTATTAATAAGTTTATTATCGAGTTTTATAGTCGCTATAAAAATAAGTTTTAAATAAGATATAAATTATTAGATAAGAGCTTTTATATATATACTCTTTAAAGTTATAGAGGTCTACTATACGACTTTATAATATCCTTAAGCCGCGACGGTATTAAGAAGGTCCTTAAAAGTGTCTAGATTAATATACTAACTAGGAGCGTTTAAAAGAGAAAGAGAGGTTTAATAGGTAACTAGGCTTTAGTTATTAAGCTTTTATTGTAAAAGGTAGTAGTATACGTTCTTTACGAGAGAGCTATAGCTAAATAAAGATAATAAATATGCGTTTATTATATCGATAATCTATCCGTCGATGTATTATTAACTAAAGCGTTATTAACGATTAACGTTAGTATATATAGTACTATAAGAGTAAATACGTTTAGATTTTTACTAATTTTACTAATAATTAAGTATAGGTTTAGATCCTAATTATACTAAAATAAGCGATCGACTTTTATTATTAATAAAGTCGCGATCTATATAGTCTAGAAGAACTATAAGAGATAAAACGTTATATCTCTTATATCTATCGTCTATAGCCCTTATAACTTTAAACTAATTATTTAATATATAAGACCGAGATTATTTATAAGAAGTACTCTATTTAGCTTTACTCGAATTTAAATCTAGTAACTAAGAAGTACGGTTAATCATAATATATATATAGATAATATCGATCTCTATAATCGCCTACGAGTATATAAGACTCTACGTCGACTACGTTAGGCTAAATAGACTAAGAAGATCATCGAGTTTATTATCTATATCTATTATACTAATACCTTTATCGTCTAATAGCGATACTGGGTCGTAAACTTTAATAATCGACGAGACCGCGAGCGATTTCTTATAAGATTAATAGATGGCCTTATTAAGGTCGCGAAGAATATATAGATACAAGATTAGACTAAAGTACGTAGGTACTATGCCTAAGGAGAGTACTAAACTCACGAATATAACCGGCGCGATACTCTAGGCGAGATCGTTAATCTAGAGAGTAGAAGGACGTACACCAGTAAGACCTACGATCACTATACGTACTATCAAAAGCATCTATACCTACGGAAGGGCTGCTAGAGAGCATATCATAATGAGCAAGGCCTTCTTATCAGGCCGGAGGACAGGCATTAGTAGGAGCAGGGCATATATAGACCAGGCGACGTCGATCTCGTTTTGTGACACCAGGA